>CALNHX010011027.1:0-35345 GCA_940337035.1 Agriotes lineatus
GTACAGCAAAACTAGTGGTTGAACTGAACCCACTAAACAGCAACTCGCGTAAATTGTGATTTGACGCTTTTAAGCTGACAATATTCTTTGGTTACGCAATAAAACTTACTTGTTCTAGTTAGCCTAATCCGAAATATTTTCAAGTCAAAACTTAAATAGATACGACTTTAGTCGAGCTTAGATTGTATCTTCCCGCTACTGAAGGTTGTAGAAGGTTCATATATAAAGTCGCAAATCTTTTGCAAATCAAAAGGACACATTCATCTTAGTTGACGCAGAAACTAGATAAGTAGCAAATTAAATTTAACAATAGCCAACCTTTATCTCTAAATCTAGATTGTTTTTAGTGATTGAAACTTTGTTATATCAAATTAAAACTAAGCACAGTGTTAGTCCCGGATTCGTTAAAGTAGACTCGTTATAAATTTAAAAAGTGCATAAATCGTGCAGACTTTAGATTACGTAATTTTTTGATTCTAACTAACTCCCACTAAGAAATTCGATAAAAGTTAGTTAATGTTAGTTGATTCCCACTAGTTCAACTAACTATTAGCGGCTAAAACCACTAGTTTTGCTGAACCCTAGCCATGGATCTATAAGCTGAAACTCGATAAATGGTTAACTTTTGAAAATTGCGTTCTGAATTATCGAGACAGTACTATATGGGGTAAATCATTTTTTTCTTTAGACTCTGTTTTATCGAAGTTTCCGACTAATTGTCTACAAGCTATTCTAAATAAAAGATTCCAATTTCCGGGTTCATTTTATTATCTGCTTTATTGGTCAGTTTTCAATTTATCATCTAAAATAATAGTTAATTAGTTCTAGTATTTTGATTCGTGAAAAATAATTTATCAATCTAGCCCTAAATTAGGAAGAATACCTTGATGTAGCGTAAAAATACTGCAAGACATAAGTTTACGAGTGATTTTTGTACACTAAACACGTAACGGATCCTGGTTATGGCGAGAAAGCAATTTAACTCGATAATCGAGTACGAGAGAAGCGAAAAACATCCAAGATTCTCAAATGATTAGTAACCGTGTCGATTCCATATGGGAGTTAAAGTTTGAAGGTCGCCCAAAAGTCTGATGGAAAACTTCGTAATAAACTTTTAATTAAACGCTCATGATGATAAATTCGGCTACTTTATTACCCGATATGCCTGTCGAAGTTAGTCTTTTTGAAAAGTGCTCCTTAATCGCCACGAGCTTTTAAGAGTTTATACTAACAAATAATCAAAATAATTTTAATTTGAAAGTAAGCGTCCTTCAAACATTAAGTTCCATATACTATTTTATCACAATTCCGATATAAAATGTTCTTGTCCGTTTTCAAATTCTAATTGGATATGATTTTATTCATGAAGGTTTAAATTGATAGCCTTGCAAAATTTCAAATCATAAGTTTACTCGATTCCTTTTTGTCCGTCAGCTAGTGTTTTATCATGAAGTATATATTTGGGGTTGTAAATTTAGTGTTTGTAGCAACCTATTTCTTAAAGCACTATGGGCATCCTCTTACCGAGAAAAGTTTACTAAACTTAGATGTAAAGGTAGGTTCGCATGAAAGCTTACTTGTTCGTCGTTTGGAAAGAACTAGAAACAAAAAGACAACTGAAGATAATTCTGAGAGCGGTAAAGGAAGCTCTTCAAATAAAGACGATGAAGAAAATGATGACGAGGAGGCGAGTTCCATCAAAAGGAAAAATGATTCAACTCAAGCTGATGCAAATGATGAAAAAGATCCCACACCTAGAACTCGCAAGCAAGTTCCACCAGTAACTAGAAATTTAAATAACGATTCTGAAGGGGAAGAATCAGATCCTTCAGAATCCAATGATCAACCAGAACCCTCGCAGCCAAAAGCTGAATCTGGAGAAACGGAAACTGACAACACTAAGCCAA
Organism: Agriotes lineatus; assembly: GCA_940337035.1. Taxonomy (NCBI): domain Eukaryota; kingdom Metazoa; phylum Arthropoda; class Insecta; order Coleoptera; family Elateridae; genus Agriotes; species Agriotes lineatus. Next base: position 1,908 of record CALNHX010011027.1, read on the forward strand.
CCGATGAAAACTCTAAGGTCCAGCTCGGTATGATGTATTTTCTTTTTTATACTAACTTAAACTTCATCAAAAAGATTCGCTGTTGAATAAAGTCAAGAAAATAAGAACCGATTATCAAAACAATACTGATACAACTACAAATCGTGTCCAGAATCTACTCAATAATTTAGAAGAATCATTAGAGTATATTAAGAAGTCTATTTCTAAACTCGAAGAGGCAACAACGTCTAACAAAGATTTACAATTCCAGCTCAAGAACATGGAAACTGAGTTTGATCTCTTTTTGAAAAAACTTAGTATCAATCATACTGGCAGCAATGAAAAAAAAGAAAGTGTCGCGCCAGATGAAGCTAAGCTGAAGAAACTTGAACAGGATTATGATGCGCTTAAAAAGGAGATAGAAGAGTTCACGGAACGTGAGGAAGAACTCAAGAAACGTGAGGAAGAACTCAAGAAACGAGAAGAAAAGCTCAATGAACGAGAAGAAGAGCTAAATGAACGAGAGCGTAAAACCAAAGAAGGTGCTCGGCAAAAAAAGGTAAGATCTAATAACAGAAGAGTAGATAGCGCGAAAGACGATGAATAAACACCTTCTTGAAGCAAACCGGAAACAAAAAATACATTTTTGAACAATCACAATCAGACAATACGTAGTCCTTGTCAAATCTTTCAAGTATAGAATTACATTTCCTTTCCGTTTCTCAATCACATCTTTTTTAGTAGTTTAATCAAACTGAACTATTAACAAAAAACAATTTTCACATTAATTATATTCCATCAATAATTAAACCACGTGGGTACACTGTATCTCACAGTTAGTTTTTTAATTGCAAGACCTTACGTATCGCCTTCACTAAAGTCCACCTAATATACACCATTCACCGGAAATCGTTTAGGAGGTAACGTTTGAAGATCGCTTCAAATTCCGGCAACAAACTTTTTATCAAATAAATCATCATACACTTGGATGAATAGTAAAATATCTTTACTTAGTGTGCTCCTCCAAAATAATATTGAATAAAAGTACTAGTAAAATAACTGTTTTATTGAGATTTCATATAATACTATCGTTATAATTCTATACTAAAATTTGGCGATCTTTGAACGTCAACTCCTATTTTTTGTTCTCTTACTCTTCTAGATACTTATGTTATCACCTAAGTCTAATCTGATAAATTTTGCTCATCGGTTTCTAAAATTTGTTGTCAATAACTTTTTACATCTTGTATCGGCGAGCTTGACCTGTATTCACAGCTCTCTCGGTAGATCAGGTTATTTTATCCACTATATTCGCTTGAATGATGGATTGCTCAGTAGCTTGCAGTAACATGTTTTTATTAGCTAGCTTTGTATATTTTATCTGGTTCCATGTAGCACGGGATCCCTGGTTTGTAATTGATCTGCTCTCATTGGTACCTTGACACCAATCGAAATCAAAGTTCTCAGAAGCAATGTTTCTTGTCTGTTTCGTAAGCATTCCCAAATTGGGATATAGCGTGCTTTATTCGCACAGAATATTTAGATCTGAAATAATACTTTCGTTTCACAAGTGGTCATGAACACAAAATTTCGATCACATTCAATAGAACTTAGCGATGATTGAGTGAACAAGCAATCAAATTTAGTTCCGTGTTGTTTTGTTATAGTGAGGTTTTGAGAATTGGAATCTTTCCTCCAATTTATACACCGTACGGAGATTCCGATTTCCGCTCAAAATCAAAATTAATAATGATTCTAGGTAAGAACCCTTTTTTTATTATCAAATTTCACCGAGTTGGAGAGTGAAAGATCAAACGAAATTTTTAGATCTGTTAAACTCTACTCATTGTAAAATTGGGATCTTAACACCTTAGCGTTAAATGACAAACATCTTCGTCGATTTTAAGTCAACCATTTTATGCTTTCCTCATATAGCTAGCAAGTTTTTTACTGGCAACCTCATGTTTGAGGCACTTCTTGCAACGCAAAATCAAAGATATATAGACCGAAGTATCTGCGTTTACAAAAAAATTTGATGTGAAAAAGCAAGTACATTTTGTTGCTGTTAAGGCTCTTGTTTAGTCATAAAAGCTTAGCTTTTTGCAGTAGAGGAGGTATATAAAATAAAACTTTATTTATAATAACGAATTTTTATGCATATTTCAAATCTTTTATCCTCAAATAATATAATTTTAAAACAATTGCCCATTTTAATTTTAATGGATATTATAACTTTGCAAATCAATGTAATCATAAAGTATTGCTTGCCTTATCTTAAAATGTCTAAAGTTTTTTATTGTAAAGTATATATATATGCTTTAAATTAAGAAAGCAGAAAAAAAGCTTATAGTACTAAAGTATTATAGGCAATAACATTTTTTAATCACTGATGGTCTTGACAAAGTATATAAGAAAGGTATCTGAATCTCAAACCAAAGGTGAGCTTTAAGTTGTTACTATGTATTATATTGCTTAATAAAGCCTGCTAAACATACTTATTGTCTAAAAAGCAGGCCTCTTAGCCTACTACTTTAGACTACCTTAAAGTAGGGACTGTATTCTCTATTAAGTTGTCTAAATTGCTTTATGCTATATAATAGATTAAAATTATAAGCAGTACTTAAAGCTTTATTAATTTTTGTGAGATTCTTTCTATATACAAATTTTCTCATAATTTTGACTAAACTGAAATCAATTTGAAAATTCTCAGTTATTTCTGACTTAAGTTCTCCTATTGCTGATATTTAAAAATTCTATATAAAAAAAAAAATAATAGAAATTAGAGCAGAGAATATCTAGTATTTTGATCAAAGTTTATCTGGTTTATTACTAGATTTATAGAAAAAAGCTTAGAGTAATAAGATAGCTACAATAGTAGTAAAATAATTTTTTTCTTATATATATCTTATTAAAAATTACTCATATACCTGCAAAACTTAATTTGCTATCTGTTACTTAGCATTTAGTTATATCCATATTTTTTAATCAAGTTATATATATCATTAGTATTATTTAAGTGAACTTAAAGCCAATACAATAATCTTACAATATTTTATTATATATAAAATATAAATTTCAATAATTTAATCTAAGTATATACATTAAATTAACTAAATATACTTATTTTAAAACATAAAATAGGTTTTGAAACAAAAAAGTAGAAACAATTTAAGCTAAACACAGCTTGACAATATTTATATAAATTTTTATAATTTTTAAGATTTTTTGGTAACTTAAATAAAATTGAATTAAAGTTTGTTAAAAACTAATTAATGCTTTTTTAGAGGTAAAAATAAAAAATATTAATAAGCATTTGATACATTTTTATAGTAAAATTATAGTAAGCTGATGTTTTCTTTGCTAATTCTTTAGTTTTCTTTAACTACAATTACTGTTTATTATCTATTTATTTTAAATTATGTTATTTACATATATATAAATAAAGAACTCTATATATAACAAATAAAGATTTATTTTTACTTATTTTTATAGCTTAAAATAACTCTGTTATATTACTAGCATTTTTATAATTAAAAATATTACTATATATCTGTCATGACCCCAAACTTGTGACACTAAGTCTTGGATCTTCCTTACTGGCTGGGAAAGCCAGGCCAAAGCGGTCAGGGCAAGTAGGATAGACTTGCTCACCACCTTAACCACCAGGGAAGATCGAGACACACTAGTCCCAAAGACTAGTAGTGTGCACAGGGGAATCATGGTGTTGAGGGCTGGGACCACAGCAAGTGGTTCAGCCATGGTTGTTGTCAAGTGTAACGTTATAAACTTAAAAACCAAAATAAGGAAAATTTAATAATATGAAAAAGTATAATTGAATTTGTTCTTTATTAATATGGTCTAAATAACAAAACTTAAAGTCAAAAGAGACCAACAAGCATCTTGGAGAAATTTCCCAGAGTTTTATTGGGGAGAAATTTTGAGATCTCAAGGGTTTGAGCATAATTTGTGTAACCTCAAGCTCTAGTGAATGCCTTAATAAAGTACTTGAAGGAATTTTCCTTGTGGTTGTTCACCTTAGTGATTGTGATCGAGTGTAGGACAGGCAAAAGTCTACTAGAACCAATGGGGGAATCCCTCAGGTTCATGACAATATCTGACTTGAAGAAAATGCACCTTATTAGAGATATAGGCTTTACTATAAAAAAATATTTAGTCAGTTTATGCTTAATAGGTAATATAATTCAAAAAACTTCCTTTTTTTGTACTTAGCTCTGAGATTTACAATTACATATATCTTATTTTTTACTTTTATTAAGCTGATGGTAGGACTAGCCGGCCATTTATATCTAATTAAGAAAAAAATAATTGAATTATAGTTTTTACTATGCAGATATAAATTAAAATGTAGGTAAAATCAGGAACATATAGTATACCTATATTTTACAACTATATTAAAGTATTGTAAATGAGTCTTTCTAATAAATATAAAAGTTACTATATGATAGGCACAAAATTACTATAGAATTTTAAAAATCTAAATCGAAAACTGAGTGGTTTTAGTTTAGATAAAATATAAGCTCTTCAACTTATCATTATGATTTATAAAGTTAAATTTTTTGATTGTTTATTTAAAAAATATTAGTTTAGCCCAATTTAAAAATATAATTTTACTGCTAAAGGCAAGTATATACAAACTGATATATTGATCTTAAAAATTAAAATATAAAAAAATATATATTAATCTATATAAAATAACTATATGCTCATAAAAGATTGCTGTTACAAACCTCTTAAGATCATGAGTAGGTTTTTTAGGACTATTATGATAGTGTCAACCTAAACATCTTATAATAGTAGAAAACTTATCTTTCAGGTAAATTTTGTGTACTTTTTTTATACTAAGCTTGCAAATTTACTATAGAACAATGTCAGACTATTTTTGTTAAAAAACTTAGGCTTTTATATAAGCTAATACTTTATTTTGTTATCAAATTACAGTTAATAGTTGCCTTTATCTTATATATGTTTTAATAAAGCTTTGCTTTATAAAGATAACTTTTAACTAATAGAGTTTACTTTAATAAAGTAAATAGACTAAAAAAAGAAGGTATGTATTACATTTTTTTTGATTTTTCTTCTGAGTATAAAAATAATTTATCTTTTCTATTTTGTTATATTTTAAGTGTTTTGAACTGTATAGCTTAAAACTTGTCTTTAATCTGTGTTACTTTGTAGTCTTTATATAATTTTTTTTACAACAATTTGTTTAAGAACTCTTATTTTTATTATATAATAAATTTTACTTATGCGTTTTACTATATTTATCACTTGAATTTTTTATCAATAAAGCTGTTTATTAATATTTTACATGTTTTTTTACATAAATGCCTTGTGACACTAAATAAAAAAACTTATAAATTTATATGTATTAATATATTTAACATTGTCTCATTAAAAAAATGCGTTTTATTGTAATTTCAGTAATAAATGTTATCTTTCTCTTTTTTGTCTTAATGTTTATGATAAAACAGGGTGTATCTATTGTTTAATTTTAGCTTTATTAAAGGTTACATTTTGATAGCCATCTGTGACTGGTCAATTTATAATACTGGCAAATTTAAATAATTTTCTTATTTACTATATGATAGCTTTTTTTGATTTTTTTACTTTTTTATTTCTTATTAATTTTAAATTTTTAGAATTTTTTAAAAATAAGGATTTGTGTTAAAAATTAAACATTTTTAGTAATTTTTAGGTCTCTATTGCTGTAGGGCACTTGTGACTCTTGTTAGTTTAATTATTTCTTCTAATAATTGTTACTGTTTTCATTCTATTATACAGTTATTTGTTGTACTATTTTAATAATTCTGAGAAGTAAAATATCTGTTTTTTATTAATTGTATCTAACTTTATATTTTTGCTGCTAAGATACATCTTCTTTTTTTTTATAGAGATGTGTTTATCTATTTCCTGCGTTAGCTTACTCTGTTTTGTGCTCCTCTTTTTAAGTTTATCTTTTCTATCTTATGTCCTTCAAAATCTCTATTGTGTTTAGAACGCTATACAACCTTTCTTTTCTTCCCTTTTTAAGTATACTATGCTTTTGTATAGTGTTTAAAACTGCTTTTTTTACATATTGTGCTTCTTTTTTTTTAGTTGTAATTTATATGTTTCCATAAGACTTGGTATAATTAATTGTAATCAGTGCTTAATAATCTGAAATGTATAAAAGATAATCATTTAGCTAAACTTTAAAGTTTGTTGCATTTATGTTATTTAAGACTTTTTTATATTATATTTCTCATAAGTTGGTTTTTAGAAAAAAAAAAGTAATTATAAAACTATCATTTTAAAAAAACTTTTTATTTCTAATAGCCAAATTACATTTATAAAATTTTTTATATTTGTCAATTTTAACAAACTACATAAATTTCTAATAGAATATTTATACTTTATGTATTTGCTCATAACTTTTGTTGTTTTAATTGCTGACAATGGTCTCTATACCTGGTATATTGTTAATTACTAAAGACTAGTTGTAAACTTTATTTTTATAGCATAATTTTTTTTTTATAATACAAAATTTATCAAGAATAAATAAGTGTATAATCTTTTAATAAGTTTTCCAACTATTGTTTATTATAAGACATAATAAAAGTAACTTTTATTAAAATCATTAACTATTGTCTTGTCAACAAGCATAATTAATATTATACTTATTCACAAAAAGCTCTAAAGTTTATATTTTATTATGAAGCAAAATATAAAAATATATAATTTTTCAAGCTTTATTATTTATAAAAAAAGATTATGTTTATTCTTGCTTTATAAATTAATTTAACTAATAACTATTTTAATAGTTTTTTTTAAAATAAATAATAAAACTTATATTAATTTTAATAGCACTCAACTAGAATTTTATTATAGTTGATGTTAATATGAGCCTAAAAACTTTTGCTAGATATTTTTTGTCTTCTATATACAGAAATCCTTACAAACTTAGTTACAACTCAGACTTATTATAGCTTTTAAATACCTCAGCTGCTATAGTAAGTTATCTCATTTTCATAAATTTCTTCTAAATTTTTTAAAAAAGTATCCAAAGTATTTAGACAATTAAAAACACACACTAATTATAGTGCTCAAAACATATAATACAACCTTTTAAATATAATTTATATTATCAACAGAGTAAAAATATATTAAGTTATTTTTTCTAACTATTTTCTACCTTTAAAGTCTTATACAGACTAGCTTATATTAATCTGACATACATTTGTGCCAATTTTAAGCCATCTTAAAAATTGTGATAGCCAATTTTAGCCAGTAGTAAAAAGTATTAATTTATCTTTAGTGTTACTTATCAGAATTAGTTTATACTTAAAAGTTAGAATGAAAAAAAGACAAAAAAACTAATTTGTTAAAATTTTTGATTTTAAGCAACTAAAGGATAGCTAAGTCAATTTTTTTTATTCTATTACAGACTTTAGGACTCAACAACTATATAAATAAAATCACTAATGTTATAGTAAAGATTGATAGGTGAACTATAACAAGCATATTTTATCAATTGCTATAACTTTCTTATATAATCTACTAATATTAACCTATTTACTTTATACTACCTTATATATAGAATTTTATCTTTAAATTGTATTATGTCTATAAAAAAAGTCACTAGAAAATAAAAGGTACTTTAATCAATTAAGTAAAAGCTGCAAAAGAAAATTTTGATAGAATAAACATTCTTTCAAATATTTTTATAGTTGTTTTTTACCAAATTACATAATAATATTTAGTTTAAATGATAGTAGTACAATGAAAGTTAAACTATTATAAACATAGCTATTGTAAAACTTAGGGGTATTTAAGATGGCAATTAGCTAGTATATTGATAATATGAAATCTAAAATAGAATACTAATTACCAGATGTTAATTTTTAATTGCAGGTGCTTTAATAAAGCTGGAAATCAAACAAAAAACATTTTACCAAATTTTTTATAGTAAAGTTAAGCTATACAATTTTATTTTAGGCAAAAAAGATGTACTATATACCTTTGTTGTATGTGTACATTTTATAAAATTAATTTAATAAGCTGCTAATTTAAATCTATAATTTGGCATATTTTAAAAAGTTTTTATAAACTTAATTATAAGAAATATATGTCTAAATTTATGATTTTAACAACTTAAAAAAATAATCTAGTAATTATAAATTTAAAACAAAACAATTAATTTTTTTTGTGTATCAATTAAACAGATTAAATGTCACCCCTCTTATGAAGCAAACTAAAAGAAATAAAGCTTTTTTATCTAATACAGCTTGCTTATATTTTGTTGATAGACTGCTGCTATTTAGCTTTTTTTCTATATAGAACTAAGTATGATATTGAGTGACTTATGATATTAACCAAAAAAACTTTTTTTTTTATAAAAAAATATAAGAAAAAATAATTGTTCAAGAAAACAAGAAGTATATCTGTAAAGAGCTCACCTATTCTAAAGATAAGTCAACATTTTAAAATTAAGTGTATATACTAATGCTAATTATAGTTTAATATGTGGCTATATTACCTTAAAATAATAAAGTAAAGTTAGTTTTTAAGCAGCCTTGAAATGCTCATGACAAATTGAACCAAAGATCTTTGGCAGCAAAAATCACTTTAAATTTCAATTTTTACTAAGGAAAAAAAACTTTCAGCTTTATGATACTACTTAGGCTTTTATCTATATATAAATTTTTTATTATAATTTATTTTATTACTAAACATAAATAATAAAACATTTGTGTATTTTTTGCTCCTAAAAACAGCTAGCACTTTGCTGACTTATTATTTAATAAAGCCAGTAGAATAAAAAATTAAAGATTGCTCTATGTTTTGACATTTATTAAGTTGATAAAAATTAGAAAAATAATTATGTTAATGAGTATAGACATAGTTTTTTTTTTCAAGTTTTATCTAGTACTAGTTGCTTTAGCAAAATTATAATCAGTTACAAGGCTATAAACATAGATGATCAAGTATAGCTATAAATTTAAGTATTGAAAAGGAACTATTATTTAAAACAACAAGTTAATTATCTGTTTCTACCAATCTTAATATCTGCAGAAATAATATAATTTAATGATAATATTGCTAGTGCTTGATTAACAAAACAACAATACAGCTATAATAGATCTAATTAAGATTATTAATTTTTTTACAAAAAGTGACAAACACAATCAGAGATTTTCTTTACTAAATTAATAATTAGCAACATAATTTTTATACTAAAATAATTTTTTATTATAAATAAATGGTTTAGATTAACTAAGTGTAAAATTTGTACCAGCTTAACCATAATGCTGCATAATGTTTGTTTTATTTAAAAAGTATCATTTATTGAATTATTATTTGTGCTTAAATAGTTTTAGTTAAGCTTTTGAAAATAAAATTATGATATTCTATAAAATATAGTATATTTAGATATTATTAAGTAAATTTTTATAGTAAAAAAAAATCAAATTTACTTTTTTATATATAAAACCCTTTTTTAGATTCAACATGTTGCTCCAGCTGCCTATAAAGTTAAACTTATACATTGATACTTATAAGAGATATTTATAATATTTTTTTGTTTTTAAAAGCTAAAAAAAAAATTAGGTATCTAAAAGCAAAAACTTTATCAAGAAACTAAATTTGGCAGTTACTAAAGAATTAGTAAGGCAGCACTAAAATTCAAATTGCCTTTTATAAGCAATCAACTAAAGCCAATCCTTATTCTTAGAATATTAGTATCATGAGGCCAAAAAAACTTTTGATTTAAATAGAGTTGCAATTTATCTTGCTAGATACTAAAAATATATATTTTCTACATCTAAAAAAAGATAAATGAAACTGGTATATTATATGCTAAATAGGCATAAAAATCTATATACTAAATTTTTTTAGTTAAATAATATTATAATTCTAAAAATAACTTAATTAGTCTATTAATTATTAACACATTCAGTTAAGTGATAACTAAGCCTTTTTTACCGCTAGACTAAAATATTTTTAATTTTAATTGAGCTTAGTCCACTATTCCCAATTAGGACCTCTTTAAAATCTACTATGCCAACTTTAGATTTTCATACACTAGATGAGAATTAATAACTTAGTACCTTCTTCCATAAAAACTTTTATGCTTCTATGCTTTAGCAATAAGAAATCTATAATAATTTTAAAGATTTTTATTATTTTTATGACAATATTAACTTGTTAACTTTAAGTTAAAAAAAATGGTTTGTTTCTTTTTCTTCCATTAACATATAATTAGTTTAATATCTAATATACAGCAAAAGTATAGAAAATTAGGTTTTAACTTATAATTAAAATTAAAAGAAGTGTATGAAAGTCATAAGCTACCTGATAAACAAATTATTTAATGATGCTTATGATGATAAAATTACTTTATAATTTATTATAAAATTAGATTATGTAAGATTTAAATTACTAATTTTCTACTCAGATCTCTATCTATATAAATATAGATAAGAATACTTACTTGTTTAAAAATACTACCACACTAATAGCCTATTTTTTAGATTATAGATATCTAATATAAAAAGCTAATGTAATAAAAATAATAATAATAAAAGTTTAAATTGTAGATGCTTCTTATCTAAAAAATAAAATTAAATTATCTATGGTTAAATAACCAAATTAATAATCTAATTAGATAAGAAAAGTTTTTTTTACAGTTGACAATGGTATCAAGTCAATTTTTATAAAAAACAATATAAAATCACAATTTAATACTTAATGATATTTAGGCTAATATTTTTACAAACTGCTGATAAAAAATTAAAACATAAAATATATATTTTGAATATTTTTTTTTGCTCTAAACTTAAAAATACTATTGCTAACATAAAAATATATCTAATAATTGAGATCTTGAAAGTATTAAATTTAATTTTACTTATAACTTAACTTTATTTTTTTAAAAATTAGAAGTTGCCTATTCCTTATTACAAAATCTAAACACTAATCTTAGTATACTTAAAATAGGAAGAGTGAGCCAAACTTTGCTATAATTGTAGGAAGAGGTTATATCAGACAAGAACATGCCATATTGGCTCTGCAATACCTAGCAACCTTCCTGCAGTTTGTAAATACTATACTTTATAACTTGTAGATAAGCTTTATTTTTGCTAAATTACATAATTTTATTTGTAACTTAGTTTAAAGAAAGTATATATTTAAAAGAAAGTTTTTATTAAAAATAGATTTTTTTAAAAGTGTTGATAATCTTATAAAATAAAATATAACCTATATATGTAGTTAATTATATATAAATTGAAACTAAGAGGTCAAAATAAAAAAAATAATTTATTAAATAAGTTTTTTTTCTTATGAATACTTTGTTTTTTGAGATAGCTAAAATTTTAGTTCTTTCTATATTTTTTGCTCATAAATCTAAACAAAATTCTATATTTTTTTAAAATAAGAATTTTAGTAAAATGGCACTTAAATGATAAATAATATCTTAAAGCATAAAATAAAAATCTTTACTAATCTTTTTTAATACTTTTTTGATCAAACATAAATAGATTTTAAAATCTATATTGCTATTTGTAAAGTACTATCTAAAATTTGTAACAATTATACCTAACACTAATTGTCAACTGTTTGTAAACAATTGATATATATGAGCAATTTTACTTAGATGTTAAAATAAATTCTTGCTTTAATTCACTTAACTAATATTCTTTTAGTCTATAAATACATAAGTTAGTAAATTAAAACTAAAAACTCCTACTTTTGTTAAAAAAAATAAAAGAAGCCTGATAGGTTGCTACTACAGAAAAAAAATATATGTTATTACTGCTATAATCTAGTCATACATGATGCAATAACAGTCATCAGAATGCTAATATTTTTATACATGTTAAATATGTTTTTAAAATCTATATTTTTCATAATTTAGATTCTTCTATATACATTTCAACTAAAACTTTGCATTTTATAATATATAAGAAGTACATGTAAAAAACTAAAGTTTGCAAAGTCACCAATATAGATAAAAGATAGCAAACTAGAGTATAATGCAAAGCTAATTAGTAAAACTAATATATATTAAGTGCTGTTAACAAGTAAGTTTGACAAAAAACTATTTATATTTTAAATAATATAAGATAACCATTATAATCGTAAACTTGTCACTGTGTATATTTTATGTCTTCAATTTTGTGTCAGCTCAAAAAAGTATTATTATTGTTAATTTTGTTTTTGTTAGTTAATCCTAAAGATGTCAAGCATTCTTAACTAGGTCGAAATAAGTCTATAGCCTAATTCAACTTGTAATAATTAAAAATTTAGCAGCAAATAGAGCATAAAACTAAGTGGTAAATTTAAAGACAATTGCTTAAATAATTATAAAGTATATAAATATTTAATAGTAATAACTAGCATATATCTTTATCAATTAGTATTTAAAGTAACTAAATTTATAAAAAAGCGTCATCTTTATAAAGATAGTTAGGTTAAAACTGATTATTGAGCAATTTATATTAACTAAAAATATGGTTAGATAAGAACAGCATAAAAAAATTTAAAAAAGTTTCTTAATGAACTTAATAATTAAATAGTTAAATTACTATCACAAAATGTTCTTGACAATAATTTAAAAATTGTAGTACTACCTATTAAACTCTTTGTAGAAATGACTTCAGGACAGTAAGTTTAAGTTTTGTTGCTTTTTTATTTTTCTATAAGATAAAAGCTTTACTTAGTGTTTTTATAACTAGTATATAATTTGCTTATGTCTATAATGTGGCATGTTTTTTGAACTAAAAGTAAAAATTATAAATTATAAATACAAAATTTAAGTACTTTAAAAAGTTATATGATTGTTTTAGATATATTTATAAATATGAATTTTAATTATACTAGCCATTTTATAAGTAAACTTTAAGAATTATTAAAAACAAAATAACCTTAAATTTATTTTTTAATCAAAAAACTTATTACAATATTAAAATTCATAAAAATTATATTGTAAAGGTCATAAAAAAGTTTATATGCAGTAATATTTTTTTTTCTCTAATTGTATAACTTTTAACAACAATTTTTTACCAAAGAATTTATATAAAACTATTAATTACCAAATTCTTATATAAAATTAATTAAAATCTTTTTTATATTTCAATTTATTAGTTTAAATTATAACTAGTATCATTGCTGCCAACAACAATACCTGATTAAAGTAACCTTATCTATTTATAAATTATACAGATCTAATAATTAAAATCTTTAAAATCTGATAATTAGGATGGAATTATACTAGATTTTTTATATAAATTCACTAGTCATTTAATATATACAAACATACAAAGATGTTGGTTTAAATAGTGTGATTAACACTGTTATAGTATTATAAAATTTTTATTTAAAGGTAATAACATAAATTTAGTATACAATTAATTAAGTTTTTTATCTATTATTAGATAAAAGCCGTCTCAAAACACCTTTTTTTATTCTGATTTGCATAGTTTCAATTAAGTTTACTTTTTTAGTTTTTTAAAAAATATTCTATAATTTTTACAGCATTGAGATTAACACATTATAAAAAAGTTAAAGACAATATACAATTGCATAAGTGGCTTATTTTTAAAAAGAACGTATTAAAGCAGTTATTAATTTTATAAAGTAATATGCACAGTTAAATTTATTTAACTTTCCTTTGTTTAAGTTGAAAGCATCTAAAGCAAGATCTGATATATTATATGTTTATAAACTAATAAATTTAAATAGTAATAAACATCTATAGTTGCTATTGAGTCATGTATTGTTTTAGCAAATTTTAGCAATGCTTGATGCCATCAGATTCAATTATAATAGTAGGTTTGGCTCTGTAGACTTATATATAAGTGTGATAATTAAGAATGAATTGTAATAATCTCTTATATTGCAAATTTTTTTACAACAATTAAGTTTGTGTCTATTTAGTATGTCCAAAAAATTTTGTGATATCAGTTTGATAATGTTTTAACAAAGGTAGAACAATCAAGCCATTTGTCATGTATATCATAATTTTTTTTTCTATATAGACTATTTCTTAAGCCTAATGGTAATGTTTTATAAATTTGCAAGTACATTTCTCATCTTATTTAGATATTTTTATATCTAACTTTAGTCTTTAATTATAATATTATTCTAAGCTCTTAAAAAGAAAAAAACAGAAAAATTAAAAAAGAACTTAGTTAGCTTAATTCTACTGTTACTTTTTTTGTGAATTTTTTAAAAATAAAAGCGTGAAGTAATTTCAATCATGTACAAGATGAATTGTAAAGCTTGGCAAGAGAAAAAACTGAAAGAAAATTATATATAAGCTTTTTCATATTCAGTAAAATATGATTCCTCTATAATTAAAAAACTGCTAGTACTTTTATAAATGTTAATATATATTTTTTTGCTGCTGTAACACACAAGATTTATTATATTAAAGGATAATAGTTGTAAAAAAATAAGTTTTAGTATTGTTTAAATATCTTATGTGAAAGATAAAGATGTACTATTTGTCAGTTATAGTTAATAATGAGGTGATTTACTATAGTTTATTTCTTACTTATTTGCAAGTCAAACAGGGGATTGATATAATATTACTAAATAACAAAAATAATTTTATGCAAAAAAAAAAATGTTGCATCACTAGTCTAGTGTGATAAAATATATATATATATCTATAGTTAAAATTTTTGTTTTACAAATTATTTATGAATGATTTTTAATATTACATAGGCAAATAAAATATTTAAATAACTAAATATATTAAGCTAACTTAAACAGTACTTATACAACAATATTATTATTCATGTAAAATACTACTACTATGTCATAAAGTTTGCAAAGACTTTTTCTATTATCTGTTGGCTATAAAATTTATTAATTTTTTTAGTATTTCGAATGTTAATAAAATTATAGCCTAATTTATTTTAATTTGTTTAGTCTTATGAAGTAAAGATTTTTTTAGTAAAATTAGAGTTATACAAATAAAAAGATTTTTTTTTCTTTTTTTATTACTGTTTTTCTACTAATTTATAAAAAAAACTTTTTGTTGATCTAATAATCTATTATTGTCTATTGATCATGCAAATCTGTAAATTATAATCTTTTTATATTTGCCAGTTAATTTTCACACAGAGCAAAAATAAAATTACAAATTTTTGTAAATACTTGCTTAAATCTTTTACTATTATATCACATAATCTAAATTTTAATTATTGTATAGTAAAACATTTAACAAGGTTTTACTTTCTTTGTAAAGTCCATCATAATCAGTTATATATTTTTTAGTATATAAAAAATTTGATGCCTAAGAAATTAGGCTATTGATTTAATTTAAAAATTTATCATGACATTTTTATAAATATAATGGTTTTATACAATTTAAGATTTGGCTTATAACATCAATTCTTTTTTAGCTTAATACCTTTTGGCAATATTAAATAATAAAATTTAAAAAATAGCTTTTCTTAATTTTTTTTTAATCTATGTAAGATTTTTTCTAGTTATTAAGTCCTTTTGGTAATTACTATACCTTTTTACATAGAATTAATTTTAATATCTTTGTTATTATTGATATAATTGCCATAAATGAATTTAGCTTTTATATCAATATAAGATTAATTTTGTCACAAAAGTCTATGATTTTTGATTTCACAAACATTTTATAGTGAAATTTCTTATGCTTTATGTTATTTGACTCAAAGCTAGAAAGCTTTTTTACTGAATTAAAATTTAGTTGCAAAAGCCTATATTTTTTATATCTATTTTACTTTTCTTATTACTTGCTTTAATATGCTATTTTGCTTTGCTTATCTCATCATCTGTCAAGTTGTAGTGTTTTTTTTATTGATCTTTAATATGTTTTGATTGTTTTAACTAAATTTATATTTTTAACAATAAACTTTGTTGTTGCCAATATTTCTTTTGCAAACTCTGTTTAACTTATTGCAAACTTTGTTGCTTTGGTCTTATTATAATTTTTATATATATACTGATATAGCTGCAATTTATTGATAAAACTTTTTTTTTTATGCCAATTCCTAAATATTGTCAGCTACAAGCACTACTTACTTCTGCTTTTTTAATTTAACCTTTTGTCAACTTCTTTTTGCCTTATTTTTTATTCTTCAAGTTTAAGTTTTTTGTTATAATTTATGTAATTTATTTAATATATTACAAATTCATATGTAAAATAAAATCTTTTATATCAAAAACAGATATATTTATTGCTTTATTTAGTTTTATGTTATGAAATTTTTACTTTCCTATTACTTCTATAATTTGTGTTAATTAAAACTTTTTTTTTACTTAAGCTGCTATTTGCTTTTGTTATGAGGCTCAAAATTTATCAAGCTTACTCATTATGTTATAGCTAACTTTGATTTATATAAAATATATAATTTTTACCAAATTTTTTTTTAATTAATTTTCCTATTTATTATACAGAAATTTAAAACTTGCATTCTCATATTGCACTATTATTTTAATCTAAAAAAAATAATACTTATAAAACTTATTTATATTATAATTTTTATAATTTGCTCAAAAGCCTGTTTTATCATGTAGATTCAAAACATCTTTTGTAGCTATCAATAATTTTTTTTTTACAATATAGTCTTTACTCTTTTTTTATCATATGTATATCAATGTAATAGTAAATCTGGAATTTATATTTTATAGTAGTTTAAATTATTTTAATATGAATTGTCAGTACCATTTTGTATCTCGATAAGCTTACTACTTTATTTTTACATAATTCTGCCATGATTGCTTTTGATTCTAGATCTTGATGGTCTTATGATATTATACTAGTACATTTAATAAATATTAAATACTATATATCAATTTAATTACTAAGCTATATAAACACTTCTATTTAATTTCATCATATATTTTATTAGATAATTTTTCTAGAAAGAAAGTTATTTAAAGATCACTTTGCTCAAAATTTAGACATAATGTGGTCTCTAAAATGTAGAATTAATTAATTTTTTATAATAGTAATTAATCTGTATTTGAAATTTTAGGAGCTCAATTTTTTTACAAAGAATAAATTTTTTACTTTATATTTGTAATAATCTAAAAGTGAGTTTTTATAGAAACAACTTTAGTTGTCTAAAAATTTTAATACATAGTTTTTTTTTTATATATTTTTAAACTAAGATAAAAATCAAATTAGCTAATTTTTTTATTAAATATTCTATATATACACAAATTTCATAATTTTTTTAATTTTTTTATTTTCTAGCTATTATTGCTTCCATTGGCTTATCAAATTTATATAGTTAAGGCTTGCTTATAAATTCCTATATTAAAAGTACAGAAACTAAGTGTCTGTATATTGCTGCTTAAAACTTAGCATAGCATTGTTGTCCTGTATATAAGCACCTTTACTATCAATTAATTTTATAAAAATAAATAAATATAATTTAGCAAATTACGCTTCTATAGTATTTTTGTATATAATAGCTTAATTTTTTACCATTAGAATCTATTAATACAATAAATTACCTGTTTGTTGTAATTATAGCTACAGCAAGCCCATTAATCAAAAAAATATGTTTTTTGGTTTAAAATAACCTATATACATAGTTGATTTTATTATTTATCTCAACAATAATCATAGTTCTTTTTGTATCTATATAAATTAGGCTAGTAGGTTTTTACTTATAAGCTTAAGTAGAACAAAGTCTATAATTTAATTTTTTCATAAAAAAAAGTTTTGTAAGTTAAAAAAAAAACTAGCATAACTTATGGTCAAACTATCATTAAGATTTAATATGCTAGGTCATTGTAAATTTAATTTATCTTATCTGCTATAAGATTTTAATATAATATTTTAAGCAGTATGGCAAAACAGCCTTTTTATAATTTTAAACAAATAAAAGAGCCTAACAATTTATATCTAGAATAAATTTAAATTAATAAAACCTTGTTATAATTTAAAATAAAGTAATATTTTTTTTATAATTAATTTAATTTATTTTAAAATATAAAAATTTGATAAAAGTATTAAAAGATTAAAAAATTTTTATAAAGAATTTTTTTTTTCACAATTAGCTTATAAAAGTTAAGGCGTAAATAAAGACAAAAAGATTGCTTTGAACATTGTTAGACTGTAGTTTTTAAAAGCTAAAAAAGACTTCTTTAATTTATAAGGCAAATTTATATTTTAGTTCTTACAAAAAATTTTCAGTGCAAGTTAAAGCTATATTCTAATTTTGCCAGAAATAATTAATGCTTGTTTTAAGTAAATGTTTATACTAATTATGTCCTCTACACTTGATAAAGTTTAAGTTTATTTTAAATCAGATTAAAAAATAAATGATATCAGATATACTACATGCTTTAGATAAATTTGGTTTTTTATGTTGAAGTATTTTTGTTACTTGTTATCTTTCTATACAGACATATTAAGCTTATTATGTTATATTAGATACTTATAGGAGCAATGTTCCTCAAGTTAGGTCTTATAGTGCAATTCTACACTTTAAGTGTTTTTTGAATCTGAAACTTTTTTGATTTAGAGTTTAAATAATTTAAGTATATAAATGCTATCACTAAAGAATTGTGATATAAATTTTTGCAAAAATTAAAGTTAACATTTGAAATCAAATTTTTAATAGATTACTGTAGTTTAATATGGTGCTTTCTACAGTTTTAGTTTTGTTTTTATTCATCCCACATATATCAATGTTTTGTAAAACCTAATATAAAATAGCAAAAAGAACTGATTTTATTAGTTTTGTTAATTTTAACATTCTTTTTTATTTATAAAATGTGCTTCTATGATAAAACTACAAAAAAGTATCTTTTTTTATAAAAAAAACAAGATTAGTTAAGTCAATTATTGATCACTAAAAAAATATAAGCAGCTAATTTTTCTGATCATTTTCTGTTACTCCTTATATTTGTTTATATATTATAATTATAATTTTTTAATTTTATAAAACTAAAATCTTTTAGCTAAAGTTAATTTTGATAAACTTTTTAAAATACAAAATATAGAATTATCTTATTTCTTTATGTCTGTTTGTTTATTAACTAGATCAATTAGATTTTAACAGATATAATTATTTTTTTTTATATTATTTTTATAATTTTTAAAAAGTATATAGCACATAATTTTTTTATTGACAATTTAGTCATCTCTTAGTTTTTATATAGTATACAAATTTAATTTATTTTAACAGCACTAATATGACATGAAACTCAATAATTCTATAAAAGAACTATATTCAAGGCTTATATAGCTTATAATAATCTTCTTAAAACCTTCTAAACAGATATAAAAGTTAATAAAATAACAAATAGATAAAATTTTAGTTTTTATCATGCTAAGGTTAAACTATGTTATAATTTTTTAATGAAAAAGCAAAATTTTTATATATTTATTAGATTTCTTGATTCTAAATAAGTAAGATCTATTGTTATTAAATTAAAGTTTAAGACTTACTTTATTAATTGTACATAAAGCCATTTATTTGTTAGATTAATTGTAGATCTAAGTTTTAATCTTCTTTTTTTTAATCTCATGATAATTTTTTAACTAATTATTTTTTTTTTTCTCAAAGGGTATAAATTATTAAATAGTATAGTTTTTTAGTTATAATAGACCTTATTCTGTTACATATAGAGCTTTAGACTTAGATAAAACTGGTATCTCAGATCCTATCTAAATATTTGAAATTATAAGGAGGATTGTATAGCTAATGTTGTCTAAGGTAGGTAAAGAAATATTTATATTTTTTTTAGAAATTTTTGACTAATTATCTAGTAAAATTTGTTACAGAAAAAAACTAACAAAACCTTGCATATAGTCATTTAAAACTTCAGAGAGACTTAACACACAATTTTTTGATATTTTTTTTAAAGCTGATTTAAACTTTATAACTACTTCTTAAAGTTTATTAAGAATAATTTTAAATTTAATTAAAACAAATGAGGGTTTATCTGCCACCAAAACAGTTTTAGTTAAAGTTAGACACTTGCAAATCATTATAGATATAAAACATAATTTTTGATCAAAATTTGCCAAATATTTTTTCTAAATTAATTATTTATTTAAAATTTTATTAAAAATGCTACAATGTTAAAAAATAACAATAATATTATGTCTAATAGAGTAAGCTATCACTTTTGAGATTTAGCAAAACTAAGTTTATATGTTTAAAATTATTTCTATAACTTGTTTTCTATTTCCTTATGTTATATTTTTTGTTAAATTTTAACATGTTATGAAGTACTTAAGCCTCATTAAAATCTAATGACTACATAAATATATTTAATTTTTTATTTTGTTGATATAAGTCTAGTATTTTTAAAAACTAAATCCTTTATATTTAGCAAATTTCAGGTTTTTATATCAGCACACTTTACTTTGTATTATATGTGGTAGTATATAAAATCTACAATTATGTTTTAGTTGTAAAAAAAAGAATAATTACTGAAACATACTACTAGGCATATTTAGAAATTTGACTGTTAGATATTTATTCTGTATTAGGTCTCCATTGCTTATAAAAAACTTTTATACTGTAAACTTATTTAAGCTTGATAACAGGGTAGAAAACACCATCTCTGGGTAATTTATTAATTGTATTGTAGCTTTAAAAACTTAAATTAATGGTCAATCAATTAAAATTATTTTGTAGTATTGATAATTTAGAATTTTAGTATAGTTTTTCACAAAGTTAATAATTGTTAGAATTATAGTGACATAAAATTAGTATAAATTACAAAAAATTGTCCTTACCAAGTGGTCAAATTTATAAGTTTATACTTGCTATTTAACAAGAGCAATATCTTTAGCTATCCTATCCAAGCAGAAGACATATTTAACTGATTTTATAAGCTAAGCATTTGTTGAAAATAAAAAACAATTGTTTTAATTATATAACAATTTTATATATTTTTGCTAAGAAGATTATAGCTATATGATTAGTCATGCCTGATAAAATTCAATCTTTTATAGACCAACAAAATAATTTTTCTCACTAAAACTAACTACATATTATAGATTATTTTGCTGTTACAATATTAAAAGTTCTTGCTAAAAAGATATTTGATATTGTCTGCTTTCTAATTGTGTAAAAAACAAGAAATAATGTGATATTAATTCTTGGTGCAAAATGCCATGTAAATACTTAAATTTTCCTATTTAAAATTTTAGTTTAACTAAAAAATTATACAAAATGTAATTTAGCACCAAAAAGATAAAAATAAATTTAAATTAGTATACTATTTATACATTTAGTTATGTATGCTTAAAACTCTATATAGTAAACCAAAATACCTAAGTAAACAAATCAATAATATTTAAATAGTAGTTTTTTGACTAATAAGCCTTATTTTATATAAATTAAAAACATAATTATACTTATTTTGTTATAAACTTAAAAGGTTTTAATTCTTAATTAAAATCATAAAATATACTATATATGTTTAAATTATTGTTAATAATTTCTAAGATTTACTTTTATCATCTTATCTTTATTAATAGTGGTCCTTAAGATCTTACTAGATAACACATATTAGTTTAACTGAGTATTTTAGCCTAATCATGGTTTAAATTTAACTAAAATTATAAAAAAGTATTTCTCTATAAACCATTGAGTATTTAATAATTATATTAGAACTTTATATACTTTAAATAAAAATAATTTATTAGACCTCCAACAATTTTAATTAGTATAATTAAGTACTTAATAAAATGTTAAAGATCCTTTAAAATATTATAATATGAGATGGCCCAAATATTTGTTAGACAAAATTATAATATTAGTTACACTTCTTATAAAATTAGGCCATATAAAGTTTATCTATAGTTTTTATAAATACTAGCAAAGTAGGGCGTTATGCTAATTAATTTTCTTAATATTAACAAAAATTTTAAATAATATAAAGGAGTTTTTATAAGGTAAATTAAAAATAAATATGACAACCTAACTATTGTTTACCATCTGGTAGATTTTTTATCTAAAAAGCAGACTATGAGCAGTAAAAGGTAGATCTGAAAGTGTTATATTTACTTATCAATAATTTTTTTAATAAAAACTGCAATTAGATTATTATAAGTTAAAATTTGCTATTATTTACATAGCTCAATATAATTGTATTAGTTTCTATCAGATTTTTATTTCTATAGTACTTATAATATAGATTAACTTCATTTTTCAGTTAACTTAATTTTTATCTTGCAGTGCATGTAATAAATAATTAATATGAAAATTTACTATAAAGTCTTAGGTTTATAAGCAACAAATATAACTAAAATTTTTATAGGTATTTAACTTTAAAAGTCTTTTTTGCTGTTTTAAAGATTACAATTATGACTGTTATATGTATTAATAAATTTAGTAGTTGTTTTGCAAACCTATATATAACAAAATTAAAGTTTAGCAGCTTTAACAAAAAAAAACTAGTTTGTTAATTATATTATACAAAACTTTATAATCTAGAAAAGTAATCAATCAATTAATTAAAAAAAAAGATGAGATTATTAAGCTCATAAATTTAATATAACTGTTATAATACATAGCCTGGCAAAACTTTAATATTTAATCTCTAAAAAATAGTCAATTAAGTATAATAATGTTAAGCAACTTAAATATTCTAACACTATACTTAAAAAAATTTAAAATAGCATTTGAAAATTTAATAAGTCTTTTGTCAAAAGTATTTTACCTAATTAATATTACAGTTTCAATATATTTTAAGCTAAAATTTTAATAACATATTATGATGTTTAGCTTTTCTAGGGTGCAATTCTAAGTGGACAAAAGTTACTAATTTTAGTAATGCTATAAACTAAAATTTTAGTTGCTTACTATTCTCTTTCTTATGTAATTTTTTTTTTAATATTAAACTAATAAAGCTAACAAAATGGTTTATATCCTAATAAAAAAAACTGTCAAAATTTAAAATTGATTAATTATAAATTACAACCTTATAAATTTTGATTTATTAATTAGTAGCAAATCTTAAGCATTTCTGTAAAAAGTATGCAATAACTTTATAATTTTAGTTTGTTTTATTATAAAAATCCTAAATATACATTAAGTAATTTTTTATAATTTGGTTTAATTTAATTTATATCAAGTAAATTTACAACAATAAAATTTGTTAGTAATTTTTTTTTTAAAGCTTATAAAATTCTCATATTTACTTTAATTGTACAGTATTCTAATGTGTAACAAAAACTTAAACATTACTTGTGTATTGCTTCTCTTTTTTTTAGTAATTTTTTTTATAAACTGTAAATAAATTTTTTTTTTATAAGAAGCTAAATGTTTACTTAATAAAAGAACTTAAGTTTTAGAATGTAACTCAGATTCTTAGATTAAGATTATTAATTACCAATTATAATATAGTTAAAAGATAGAGTCTTTTTATAGATTTGTATAATTTTAATGCTTTTCCACTAAAATAAGCTTGTAAAGTTTGATAAAGACTAAACTTCACAAAAATTTTAGTTTTAAGATTTTTTAAACTGAAGAGAAGATAAAAAAGCCATTTGGTATGTAACAGGTATATTAAAGGTTATGTTGAACTTTGTATTATCTTTAATCCTTTAAGTTACTTTTAGTTTTATAAACTTTTTAATTTATAAACAAAAAATTGCTTTTTATTTTGCCTTTTAGTAGATACGTTTAATCATATGATAATATAAACTTTTTACATTATTTTTTAACAAAAGTAAGTGTGCTTTTGCATTGTATTATTTAAATAATACAAAATTAAAATACTTGATCATCTTTTTCTCTATAAGAAAAGGCTTTGTTTTATCTACTTTTAAAAAAAAAGAGCATAAGAGCAAAGATCTAACTTAAGAACCAATATTATTTCTGTAATTTGATCTAAAGCTTTTTTATATACTTTAAACATACCATAAAACTTAACTTAGCAATTTAGTAACCAAACTGTAGTTAAGCTAAAGTTATATCTTCTTTAGTTAAAATAAAATAGAAGTTTAAGAAAGAGTAAGCAGCATGACTTGGCCTAAGAAGTTTTTTAGTTAGAATATAGAAAAAAAGGCTAATACAACAAGTAATTTTTAGCAATTTTTTAGTATTTTTTAGTTTCTTTTTATTATCTATATCACACAAGGTTTTTTATTCACATTAAATTATAAGATATCACATTTTTTATTTTTGCAAACCAAGTAGTTTTTTTTACTTAAAAAGCTTTTTTATTTACTAAATTTGGTTTTAAATATTACCTTTTGATTAAAAAAGCTAAAAAAACACCAGTTTAAATGGTTTTGCAACTTGATATATAACAAACAGAGTTTGTTTAACTTTTTTATAGTGATAATATCCAATTTTATGTGGCACTTAATGAAAATAGATATTTTAAGCTTTTATTGTCCCTTATAAAGCTAGTAGATAATAAAAAAGACTTTATTAGCTAAATTTAGATAAAGCAAAAATTATTTTTTTACAGAAAAGTGTTAGTTAGATAAAAAGCTATATGTTTGAACTTGCAACATATAAAGAAAAGTACTTTTATAACAATTAATATATAAAATATTTTTTTTTATTCTTGCTCATCTTATTGGATAGTTATTAACTTAAGCTTGGTAACACTAACTAACTGAAAATAGCAGTTAAGTTATATTGATTATATCAGAAAGAAGTCATAGGATATGTCATTATTAGCATATTTAAATATATGTAGATTTTTTAATTTTAACTTGATAATTAAAAAAAAATAGTAAGAACTAAGAATGGCTAAGAAGACAATATATGCACACTGATAAATCAAATAAAAATAAATCTTTAAGTAACAAAAAATTTCAATAAAAAAAGCATTATTGAAAAGCAACTATAACAGCTAGAAACTATCATATAATTAATGCAGTAAATAACTATAAAAAAACCTTTTCTTTAACCCGTATTAAAAATTGTGTGAGCAGGTAGTAAGAAAGTTTAAAAGTAGATAAAAATTACTTATATTATATGTTTTGCCCTTAATTAGATGAATTTTTAATGTATAAACATAAAAAAAGACGGTTTATTTAATATTATCTAATTTAAGGTTGTGTCATTCTGATATTTTCAAATTTGGAGGCATCTTAACAAAAATATAATTTATATTTGAGTCAACTTAGTAACTAAGAAAGTGTTCATCTAAATTATTTTTTTTACTTTAAAAAACATAGATATTAAAGAGCTTGAGTCATAATTTTTTAGCAAAAGTTGGCCTAGATTTTATATAAACTAATTTAACATCTTTCATAAACAATGACCTAGATAATTATGATCTTTATTTTTAATTTTGGGCAAATAATGGCTTATCTTTTTAAATATTGTATTTTGAATGTTTTTAAGTTATTTAAAATAAATAAAATCACTAAATCTATATCATAAAAATTAGCTTATGAGATGTAGTTTTAATAATCTTATAATTATATATATAACTTATTTTTTTAGTTCCTTATTTATTATATATTTTTAAATACATACAGAAAATATTATAAAGGTTATCAGTCCTGTTACAAACTATATCGAGATTTGACCTATTGCTTTTAATGAAATATTTTTATATTAAAAGATTTTTAGCATCAACTATTGTTTATGGTTGCCAAAACCAATTTGAATAAAAATAAACCTAAGGTTTTTCCTTAACATAATTATAATGTTTACAAAAATCTGTTAAATAGTAGGTCTCTAGGTTAGCAACCTAAAATTCTGATATATTATTATCTAATTTTATCAGACTAAATTTATTGGCAAAAGAAATTTATATAAAAAACAGTTTTATTTAATGATGCTTATATTTCTGAAATAAAAGTTTCTTTAATAAAGTATTTAATTAACTAGTATTTAAAATTAGTATATTTACACTTCTTTTATTAAAATAACAGCGAATTGATTAATTTTTAGATATTTTCTTATAATATAAACTAGAGGCATATTGGCAAGCTTCAAGTTTAAATAATTGATTTCCAAGTAGATAGATACTCTAAAAATGCTATGGTTTTTATATCACTGCTTAATTGTAAATTTATCAACTTAAAACTTTAAACAAAAAAATCATAACAAAAACAACACCAAAAAAATTAATGATAGTGACAGTTCTTATCTCACTATTATAGAAAATTAATTCAAAATGAAATTTTTACAGCAAGAAAACCTCCTAAAGGCGGCTTAGTTTACTATTTTCTATGCCTCTTGCCAAGTGGTTAGATAATATCAGTCAAACTCCATCCATGTGAGTTTGGCAAGAGAGAATTTGGTAAAGCATTTTTTTGGTTTTTTGCTGTTTTTTAGTCTGGAGATAAATTATCTAAGCCTAGCCTGGACAGGTATTATTTTTAAAAATTTACATTTTTTTTTATAAAATAGAAAAATCATAAATCTGTTTATGGATAAGTCTTATCATATATGTAATTTTTATACCTAAAATATTTTGGCAATTAATTATCCATAAAAAAAATATATAAAATTGGACAACTACTTAGTTTAGAATTAAAAAATAGCAAAAATCTCTTTACTAAGTTTTCTTTTGCTTTTGTCAACAATGCCTGGCAAAAGATGAGATTTACTTAGTGATCTATTTTTTTTAATTGGGTAATAATATAGCCTTGAACTAGTTCATTCCTTTTGTGCTCTATTTGCTTAGTTTATTGCACCTTTTTTGCATTATAATTATCTACAGGTAAATCTATACTACTAATCATAAATTTAGTAGCAGCTGTCATTATAACCTGGTTGTACAGGGTAATTAACTGTTTAGTATATATAAAGTGTGACTATATATAAAAAGCAAACATAATGGTCATATTATTTGCTAAACATTATATTATATTTTGCTGATTTCAAGGTAAGCCAAAGTTATTAAAGCAGTTCTCCATATGTATATTCTAATAGTAATACACTTTAAATTTTTTTTTGCTAAATTAGCATACATACAATTACATTTTAAATAATTATCTTTTTTGTTTACAAATGGATTGTAAAAGCAGTAAAATTTTACTGGTTAACACTTGCGCTACTACTCAAGATATATTACTAAGTGCCTTATCCTTGCAGCTTTTTATTTGCCAACTAGCAGACTCTGTTTTTCACTTTATTTCAGTTCCATACCTTGCTTTTATTTTTGTGGTATAGTAAGATTAGTTTAGAGGTCCTAATTTTTGTCATTTGTGCAATTTTATGTCTTATTTACATATTATTTAGTATACCTGAAACTATCTAGAAAATATTTTTTTTTCCATTAAAAAATTAATAGATAGTAATTTAACACCATATTATAGGCCTTAAGCTACTCCTTGCAAATATGTCAAGTAAAGTAAGATTTTATAAAAGAGAAAACACATTAATTTTTTTTATGAGGATAACAATAAAGACAACATAAGTTTTGGCCTAGTCTATAACGCAATTAATTAAGTTTTTTTTTATAACATTGTATAGTGTTGGCACATATTGCTCTTTTTTCTTAAACATTCAATTTTTATATGAATTTTGCTAATAATTTAATTAATTCTTCATTAACTTTTTTATATTTTTTTATAGGTTATAAATTTAATACTATTTAGATAATTTTTTTATTTTGGTCTTAATAGAATTTTAGTTATAAAAAAGTATAAAAGTTTTTTGTAACTTAAAAAAATAATAAAATTAAAAAGCTTAAAAAAAAAGGGTTTACATAACAACTAGATCAAATTTTTTGTTTTTATATT
The DNA here is from genome assembly GCA_940337035.1 of Agriotes lineatus. Lineage (NCBI taxonomy): Eukaryota > Metazoa > Arthropoda > Insecta > Coleoptera > Elateridae > Agriotes > Agriotes lineatus. Next base: position 29,566 of record CALNHX010011027.1, read on the forward strand.
TGGCATGCATTTTTTCAATAAATCTCAACATTTTTAAAGGTATAATGATAGTTTTTATGTTTTTCTTATTAGAGTTTAAGATCTTTTCTTTAAAATGCATTTTTAACTTGCCAGCCTAACTTATCCTCAAAACATGTATAACATAATTTATTGCAAACAAAAAAATGATGTCAACTGCTTAGCAAGAGTCTATAACCTTATCTTGTGTAATTTTTTTTTAGAAAAATAGTAGAACAAGCACTAAATTCTCTAAATTATATTTTAAGAACTTATTTATATAGTACTTAGCTAAGTATTTAGATTCTTAGTATTGTTAATTAACTATAATAGTAGTGGGGTAAGCGCAAGCTGCCTTACATAGAGGAGTCTAGATGAAAATTTTTGGTAAACTATGATAACAAATATTTAGGAAATGTTGTCAAATAGAGAAATTAAAGCTAATAAGTGATGTTGGACAATAAAATACTTTGTAAAATCTATTTTTAAGCGCAATTACTCTTTTTTGCAATTTTCTTTTTAAGTGAAAAGCTTTTTAAAACCATTTAGATATGCATCATTCTGTTTAATCTTATATTCTAATATAATTATATAATTCATAATGTAGAAATTAAATTTAATTTAAAAACATTTTTGTTAATAGTTACATGTTTAAAAAAAAATAAAACATTAGGATTTGACCCCAAAACACCAACTTTCTTTATATCTAATTACTTAAACAGGAATTTATTGCTACAATTATAGTTTTGTTTTTACAGATTTATTAAGATCCATTAATGTCCATGCAAATGTTTTGCTATAAAAAACTTTATTCTGTATTTTGTACAATGTATTTGCTAAAATTCTTTACTCCTTATAATAAAGAAAAAGATTGAACTAGTTATGACAATTCTTGTAATTGTTCTAAGTGTATCTATATTATATCAATAACGTACTTTAAATGCCAAATAGACAACCTGAAATTAATCTTTTTTTGTTAATTTTTATTACTTTAAAAGGTTTTAAAAGAGCTTTTTTTATTTTTACTATCATAATAATTTTTTTTTAGAAATTTGAGTATTTTTAGCAAGTAATATTAAGGTTGCTAAAATTTCTTTCAGTTTTTTTTCCCACTTGTTTCTATAAGCTATAAGATCATTATCTTTAACTGTCTTTTACAACAAATGCAACTATTAGAAAAAAGATACCTGTCAAAATAATATTGTATAGTGCTAAAATAGGGTAATATCATAGTCATAAGCTTATAACTTAGGCAATTATCTGGCAAATTTTCCTCAAGCTCTTTTTTTTAGCCCTTTTAATAAATTATTAGTGATCAATATTCAACTTTACCAGGTAGTTATATAATTAATTTACAAAAATGTATTACAGCAAGGCATTCTCATTGAAGAAAAGTATTATTTAGTTATGCAAATTAGAGGTGCAGAAGCAGTAGGCAATAAATGTTTTTTAATCATCTACTTTTTCTAATAATACTCTGCTAATAGTTGTCAAAAGGCATTTTTTTGCACCAGAAAGTTTTTTATTAAGGGTTAAAGTATGTTAGATAATTGTTGAAAAAAGCCTTTTTAACACCTAGAAAACTTCCTTACAATCAACCTTATAAGTTAACTTTATAGTGCATCTAGAAAGATATATGAGGTTCAGTTTTAGTAGCAAAGTCTAGAATAATTAATAATTAAAATTTAACCATCATTTTGATTTTATATCTTACCCTTATTCTTTTTATTGCTCTTCATTTTTTTATGGCCTTAATCTTCAATTTTTGAGGTCTTAATTATCTTTAATCATTAAAATCTTAAAATAGCTAACTTATAATTTAGAAAAAATTAAAAAACTGTAGGCTAAGCTTTAAAAAGCACTAATGAGTTAACAAAAGATTTTCTCAGGGTGTGTCATATGCTTAATATCTGTATTAGACAAACTTGATGTTATTATATTCTTATACAAAACTCAGCCTACTAATTTAATTTTAATATGATATTATGGCTTGCTAAAAAGCTGCTATGGCATAACATAGTCCTTGTAGCATCTTAGTTCAAAGATAATCCTTTTTTTTACTTTAGCACATCAAGCTTAATTTCTTTTGGCAAAAAAATATGCTTATAGTTTTTAAAAAATTTATTGCCAAATTAAAATTCTTGCAAACCCAAGTTTATTGTAAATTTTAAATGCTTGTAAATAGATTACTTATATTTTTTAAAAAAAAACTATTTTTATAGAATAAATTAGAATTAATTAGGTCATTTTTTTCTATAAATATAGCATTAGACTGGCAATTAACAAAAAATATTTTGATCATTTCTTTATAAAAAAAATATTTAAATTCCAATAATTTTTTTATCAACAGCAACATTATTCTTTGTATAATCTAAATTATAACATAATTATTGTTTAAATATTTATGACAAGTTGTACAACTTTTTCTAAACCAAAATTTATTTATTGTTTAGAAACACTCAAATATACTTAAAAAGAGTTTTAAATTATTATCACGTTGTTCTTAATCTAATTTTAAAAAGTTGTCTTAGCTAAAATAGAGTCAATATTGTAAATAGATAAATACTTATTTCAAATTCATAAAATAAGCAAAATTAAGTAATTCTAAAAATCTCAAGATTTGGCACAAGTTGTAAAAAGCAATAATCTGTTCTTTTTTACACTTATACTATGAGCACAAAAATTATAATATAATAAAATTTTATTTAATAAATAAAACTTGCTTAGGTAAAAATCAGGGTTCTATATTTTAAAAATTTTCTTAGATTGCAAACAATAAATCTTATTACAATTAAATTGTCAATGCTAAGCCAGTAGTAAGAGCTTCTGATTGGCAAATTAAAAATTGTAGAAAATTTTATCTTTTAAAACCCTTATTCTCATATCTTTAATTATAAAGTTTCCTATAGTGTAGATCTTTAGCAAGGCAATTCATGGCAAATTACATTTTAGTATACTTTGAACATTATGTTTCTTAGTTTTTTGCAAATCTTATTTTATAAAAATTACCAACTTAAAAAATGTTGTTTAATTCATTTTATTAAAGGTTTACATTGATATTACTAAATCTAGCTAAATAAAATTTTTAAGATTGACAATTTTAAATTTTTAAAGCTAGATTAGGAAGCATAAGCACTAGTGCATAAACTTTGACTTATTATTACATAACAAAAGTGCACTATATGCGCTAATTGTTAAAAATCTTCACTACTAGCAGTCTCATAAGGTTTTACATTATATTTCTTAAGTTGTATTTAGTTTATAAAACAGTTAAGTTACATATATATACTCTGGAGTGCCAGAGTCTATTACCTTCTAATCAGATACTTACCTACATATTGATATAAGTGCACTAGATGATTTTTGAAAATGTTTTGCAATTAGTTTAAGTTTATATTAGTTAAATTTTAAAAAAAACTAAAAAATATTTACTAAATCAGGTCAATATATTTAAAAAAATTTTAAGATTTTTTTTTTGTAATCAGTTTTTGTAGTTTAGATTTTTATAAAAAAGCTTTAATTTGTACAGCAGTTTTTAAAATAATATAATAAGCTTAATTTTAAATGGTCTTATTACTACTTTTTTGATTTTTTAAAAAAATAGTGTCTCTTGCATCAATAGGTTGTGTAATTACAAATACTTTGCAGATCAAACACATTGAGTTATTAAGTGTTTGCAAAATGCTAAACTAAATAAGTAATTAAAATATCATCATTAAATTACCTTCACTATTAAATTTGGTGTCAAGAGGTTTATCTAGTGGTAAATAAAAAATGTTTACTAGTTTTAGCAGAACAAAACCATTCATATCTAGTTCTGCTTGCTCTTTTAATTTAAAAGTGTTTGGCAATAAATAAAACTTTTTTAGTAGTAGCTTTCTTAGACCAGCATTTGTAAGAGTTATAACCAGTTTTATTGTTTTTTTTAATACAATCTTAAAATTTTACTGTCATCTTTATAACAATTTGATACTGTTTTCTCATATAATAAATATAAATTGTACATTTATTACTTTAGATTTTAAAAGTATTAGCTACAAATAAATTTAATAAATTCAAATTGTTTACAGAATGACCTAAGAGGCTTTAAAGTAAGAGAGCAAAAAAAAAGCAACTAGATCACATCACTTTTTTATAAATATTTGTTTCATAGAGGCACTATCTAGAAGTTGTAGTATATCTTATCTATCTCTTATTGCATGTCATATAGCCAAAAAGGGGTCTACAAATTTATAATGCTTGCTACAGTAAACTCTAAAGCTTTAATAAATTATCTAATTATAGCTTTATTAGTGTGTTGCCAGAATTAATAAATTATCATCAAATAATTAAGAAAAAAACATATGGCTTAATCTTTATAACGCTAAGTAAGAGCTTGTATTACATTAGAAAAGGTATAAATTTTTTTGCTGAGGAGGAGGCATAAAAATTTGCAATTTTTAATCTGGCAAATTATAGTATAAATTTTTTTTATTGTCATTTGATCTATATATAGCATTTTAAAATTATATAAATTAAAAAAAGCTTTTATTATTAACAAAAAGAAATTAACAGGTTTTTATCTAACATTATAAGTATAGTAAGCTATACCACCTTTTACAATACCCTTTCAAAAAAGAGGTGGGTTACTACTGTGATTATAAGTACTAATGTCTTTAAGTGTAAGGCCAGGAGCTGAAAATTAGGCCAACATGCTTTTTTCAGATACAAGATGGTAGCCTAGATACTAACAAGGGGCAACTTTTGCCCTTATGTTTTACACTTATGAAAAGTAGATGGGTTAAACTGTCTAATTTAGGTTGAATTTGTTATAAGATTTGAAAGTTTATTTATAAACTTTGACATTAGTCTGGCTAATGTTCATATTTATTTGTTTAGCATATAAATTAATATCACTAACTCATAGAACCATGGATCTAATGGTATGAAAAAAAAGCCAGCTTAGAGAGCTCATAGTTTATACATATTTTTGGTTAAAAGATTTTGTTACTCAAAAAAAAATTTGGCAAAATTGTTAAGTCAGCTTTAATAAATAAGTAATGTTTGTTAAAGAGTTTTATGTACTAAAAAATAAGGACCATCTTTTTTAAGAGTATTAAATATAAACTGTTACCAAGAAGCAAACTTTATCACTTATATTGGCCAAGTCAACTTTGATAGTAAATAGTATAGATTAAAACAAACAATGTTGCTTTGTTGAGAGTAAAGTCCTTGATAAGATGTATTAAAGCTTGTTTTTAAAGATCTATAGTTTTTGAGTACATTTACTTTAGCATGCGGTCTTGGCTAAATCTGAAATCTAATTAGAATTTAATTATCAAAATTAGTATGTTAAATATTAATAAAAAAACTTCATTATAAATATATTCTTAAAATTTATTTTTTCTGACTGTTAGATAAGATTTTTTTTACAACTCATAAAGAGCTGAAAGAAATAATTTATAATGCTTGTTGATTGTTCCAGCAAACTAAAATTTTTTTTTTTAATTTTTTTTATAGTAGATAAGTATGCAACCCATAGTTAATTGTCTGTTCCTTGAGTAAGGTTCTGTTTAGCTTATGGTATCAGTAAAGATAAATTTTTAATTTAAGTTTAAATTAAAACATAAAGTCTATTATCTAGGCTAATCTGGTCTTGTTGCTTTGCTTTCTTAAATATGAAAAATAAAATCTATCTGTTGCTAAGTTTTTATTTGTTACATAGATTTATATTTGCATGAAAATTATATGACAATCTCAATTGATAACATAGACAAGATGCTCAGATTTTAACCTTATAATAG
>CALNHX010011028.1:0-35340 GCA_940337035.1 Agriotes lineatus
ATGCAGCGATCCTGTCTGGATACCGCTGCATGTAAATCCGCACCGCTAAATAAGGCTGACCCCTAAATTCTCTTAGTTGGAAAACATCTTAGTAATACACACTGATAACTAAGGTCTTCGACAACTCGCCAGTTAGTATTAGAAATGTGTCAGTTTAAACTGTTTTGACTTTTCATTCATCCACAGCACAGATATCAAATACGAATTAGAATATAGGAGGCATTGCGAATGAATATGGTAGTTAAGAAGTTTGTTCCGATTATTAGAAAATAACAAGTATAAAAACATGTAAAGAAAATCGTTTTGATCTAATTAAAAAACATATAATATTTAACCGGTTTAATATTTGGTCACCGTGTTATAATTTCTATATTAATGCGATTGAAAAAGTTCAAAATAATTTTCTTAGATTTTTATATTATAAAATGTATGACCAATATACGTATCTCATACCAACTTCTGAATTACGTGCAGAATTTAATATACTGTCATTAGAAAGACGTCGTAAATTACTTTCGGCAATAATTGTTTACAAGATTTTGCATAATTTAATAGACTGTTCCAGTCTTCTAAGATTTTTCAAATTTAATGTTCCGCATTATCCCAGTAGAAACAGATCTGTATTTTACATTAGTAGGTACCTGCAGAACTAACTTTTCGATTAATTCGGCTATTTATAAACTAAGTACTGTATCTAATAACTTCAACCATTTGGATATATTTGCAATGAGTCTGGCTTCATATGTAAAAGGTTTAATATTGGAACTTATTAGATAGGGCAGGGTGTTTGGTGGGTGTCGGGATGAGATGGTGCGGTGCCGTCGTCGGGTTGTGCAGCATCAGCGTGTATTGTACGCTGTTAATGGGGGACCCGATGATGGTGTGTGCTTCTGTCGTGGCACTACACTGACACTTCGTTTAGTATTAACTTTTATTCGCAGGTGCGACTATGTAGATTCCGCATTTATTTTATTTTTTTCTTATAAATTAATTGTGTGTGTCTTTTAATATGATTACTACATATTACTATTACAGTATCTCTATTTTTGTATTTTCTTATATGTATATATGTAACATTGCAACCTTTATTTGGTGGTAACTGTTGGTTGCATAAAAAAAATAAACCCTTTTTTAATGTAGAAGGTAGTGGCTTATTTAAAAAGGGTAGTCTAAATCTGCTTGGTGTATATAATGAAATGAAATATTAAAAAGTAAATAACAGAAGTAATGAAGTAATTCCAGAAGAGAATTGGTATTGGTAAACTTAATGGATAGAAGAATTGCTATTTACAAGTGATTAATTGAAGAATTATATTAAAACAGCTTTATTGGAAGGAGTACAGTTGACAAGTAACATAAGTAAAAAGGGGTTTACATTACTATAAGCGTTGCTGAGTGGAGAGCCAATAGGACCGAAGAACTCAACGTTTCGCCCACTTTCGTAAGGGGCTCCATCAGGAGGAAAAGAGCAAAAGAGCACGGCACCTCAACGTGTGAACCACGTCAGAGGTGAAACTCGACTGACTATCGGAAGAAGAAAGGCAAGAATTTATAGGCAAGCGCCGTCGCGATTCATCATCGGCCATCGCCGAACACCAACGCGATACTGGTCATAAGATCCTTTTTGATGAAACTTCCATCATCTGCAAATCCCCATTCTTCTTTAGCAGAAAGATTCGGGAAGCGATTGAAATTTGCAAACACCCTAATAATCTCAATCGGGACGAAGGCTTTCCCCTTCCTTCTACGTGGAAAGTGTTAATTCCTAAGCCCCGCCCTCCGCCACTGAACCGCGACGGCATTTGCTGAATAGCGACGGCGCTTGCCTATAAATTCTAGCTTTTCTTCTTCCGATAGTCAGTCGAGTTTCGCCTCTGACGTGGTTCACACGTTGAGTTACCGTGCTCTTCTGTCCCTTCTTTTGCAAAGAGTTTCGCCTCTGGAGTGATTTACACGTTGAGTTAGCGTGCTCTTTTGATTTTCGCCCTGATGAAGCCCCTTACGAAAGTGGGCGAAACGTTGAGTTCTTCGATCTCAATCATGACACGGTCCAATCCCGGAAGTCGTTTGTTACTTAATGACAATGGCCGTGAAAGCCTCAAAAATCAGCCAATAGGAGTTTCGGTGAAGCTAGAGGGTCCTTTCAAAAAGGTGTTAGCAGGCACAGGAGCAGATCTGGAATTATTCTGTTGACTGGTTGCTGTCAAGGGTTTTGAAGTGTTGGACGAAGCTTGACACTGGTGATTCTTTCGTGACAGCTGCATTGCAGAGAGCTGCTTGGAGAGGAGCCACTAGACGAGGCTGGACACTGAAGGTTTGTACGTGAGAGCTGCATTGCGGTAGGCTGCTTGAAGAAGTCGATTGTGGCTAAAGGATAAGTCGTAGTTTCGAACAATTTGGAAGTGCTAGATAGAAGGTGGGTAATTCCATGGTTTATACAAACTATGAAGCAAATAAAGACATTTTAAAAGGTGCAATTAATTAAGAGACAGTAACTTACCCTAATATAAAAAGTTGTAATGTACAATTCTTAGAATTGGACATTTGTTATTAAGATTTGAGAATTACTGTTGACATTTGGTTTACATTAGATATGACATTTAATTTGAATCAATAGTTGAAAATACTTGAAAATCTATTTTTCAGAACAAAGTAACTAGATAATTGAACCTAAACCCCTGAAAGAGTCTCAGGCGCTATCATCTAAATAATTTCAAACTTTTGCATATTAAACTTACAATTCAATTTAAAATAGAGTAGCCAGTGCAATATATACAGTTTTAACAAAAACTGACGCAAAACCTAACTTTCTAACCTCGAATTTGACATAGACTGGGTGGGTCCCGAGTGGTGTAGCTTGAACAAGCGTCCACGTTCGATCAGCAGAGTTAAGCAACGCTGTCTCTGGTCAGAACTTGGATGGGAGTTCCACGGCTGCATCTCTCGGCGCCTCGTGGTACGGCTATCACGGAAAAAAGTTGGTCCCGGCGGTCATACAACATCATGACAGTCGTTAGTGGGGTTGGAAGTCCTCATAACTGCACAGCGACGCCTATAATTGGCCTAACGGCTGTTGGCTGAGTGCGAATTAAATAAATAAATAAATAAATAAATAGACTTACAGTGCCACCAATGACATGTAAACAGTCTATGTCAAATTCGAGGTGCTAATGCAATAGGGATCCAGTTAGCTTTATAAATCGTATTTTGGGTTGCATTTTTACCTGGCCAGGCTCGTCATCTTACGTAAATAACCCTGTATGTTTATTCACGAAAAGATGTTGAGCTCACGAGCACGTAGTGCGAGTGAGATTATATCTTTGAGTGAATAAATGTTTAATTCAAGTGACGTATATATGTTTTTATTAAATTTTTAAGAAATTTTAAATAAAAAAATATTCAAATCAAGATATAAATTTGCACATTCATCGTCAATTTGATCTAAATTATACATTACACACTACAAAGAGAAAGAGTAATTCAATTAAATATTTGTAGAAATAATAAAAATATGTTGTTCTTCACTGAAACTTTTATTTCTCTTATAAATAATAGACTGCTTATAAACGTTGTTATGGGGTTAATAATGTCACTTTAAAGTTTAAAGTGTCAACATTGAATAAAATAAAAAATCGTTAGAGTGGTAACACATAATTTTATGGGCTTGAAAGAGTTGACGGTAGTCAATACGTTTATTGTATTTTTTTATTCTCAATACACAATTGATAAGTATTTTGGTTGTAGTGCATACAATTGCAAGGCTGCTAAGCTACTATTCAGGTCTGAATAAGTATATATCTGTAGAAAATAGTAAGGTTCGCGTTGTGGTAAACAAGACTTCTATGATTTACTATCTCTAAGTTGCCTTCTAATAACATCCGGGCAGGATAACTAAGAAAAAAGTGTTTACTATTCCAACTGCAGTAATTCGGCTCTCTTACTTGCACCGGATTTTGCAGATTTCATGGTTTTAATATGAATAAAGTAGGATGCGTCTTTGTTGAAATCCCAACAGCGTAGCTCGATTGATATGAGTAGATTATGTTCGTCGAAAACAGAGTATTTTATTTAACAAACTTCTGAAGGGCCAAAGAAAACATAAAGGGCAATGCAAACGGTACAAAGACATACTCATGTAAACCTTAAGAGCATAGGCAGCTCAGAGCAAGGGAAACAATGTGCTGCTGCCAGAGCGAAACAAAAATTACACTCAAAGTACAAAGGAAAGCGACAGTTTCCAGGGAAAACTGATCAAATGTAGAATACATGTGTTCTAATGTGGAGGACACATATCTCCTAAATTGGTTGATGTAGCCATTCTAGATACATTCAGAGTATCCACACCAATTATTGCTGACGACAATAAACTTGATTGTTTTTCACGAGTGAAAGCATATATTCGTAATCAAAAATAAATCTAACAGTGATAATACATAATACGATAATATGGCCCATATTTCCGCTTATTAAAGTCGCATAATACATTAATAAAATCGACTAACATAAAAGCTTTTTAAGTGTCTATTTACAGTCGGCACAAATGGAACATAACTTCCCTTAAATAATGTTAGAAACAACAAGAGGCGATAAACTCAAATTTTTTATGGCCATTAATGTATCTTCATCAATATCAGCGAGCATGTCAAGCCAGACAATAATTTCTGAATTATTATCATTTGTTTTGTAACTAAACTTAGTCCCAGAGGTTTGCCACAACACTTTTTATATCTAGACCTTACATTTATTTCAAATTAAGATCATTTTCTAAGGGTTTTATGTCGACCTCTGCCAAGTTAGCAAGCTTATAGTGGCCAAACTTATCACGTTAGTTAAGATTACCTCGATGGCTTAGTATACCGTTTGGCCTCTTAGGGCTGGCTATAATACTATATTGGATTTTCATATCTAAATTGTATGTTTTATAATACAGGTTTTACAAGGATTTTCATAGTTTATTTTAAGAAGGGGCAGTAATGCTTTTGTTTCTTTGGATTTTTGATTACTTTTTGCTTTATATTCGTAGAAATTGCCGTGAGATCGCTCTGCTTTTTCAGGTTGTCGCTGTTACTCAATCCAATGCCGGATGTTGAGACTTAAGCTTCATATTATTGTGTCCGTCATCGTAAAGTGACATTTTGGTGTATGATAGTCGTTCAGTTTCGATTGAGTTGAAGTGGACTTTGATGGCGCAGCTGCAACGGCAATATTTGATTCTTTTTCGCTGCTGCTTGTTACATAATATGTCAGCACGGTGCAGCTTCCGTAATTAAAAGAGAAACGTTATTAAATAAACATTTTGACACTAAACGATCCCTCGTTATTAAGATTACACTTTACATATATTAAGAGGAAGGTTAAATCTCCTAATTAGTGTAAGGTTAATCTTTATTATTAAACATAAAGTAAGTTTTGACGGTTAAGGAGCTTCATTTCCTTGTTATAAGATTTGTTGAATAATTGCGGGCTTGTTCGTTAGCGTCTCCTGCAATTGATCTTTTATTGTTGAATAAATACTCCGTTATTTTTAGAAGCAGCTAGGTCAATTAAGTGAACGTGTACGAAAAGTAATATTTGGAGGGATATTTTCTTATTGCCCTATAGTTTAGTAAAGTTGGCGTAACTTCTTCGGTTAACTTTCGCTGGCCTATCTCCCAATAAAATCAACGAGTGATTGCAATATTTCTGATCTCAAATGTTTCTCTTTTCATGAACCCTGCTGTCATTATATAAGAAGTTTTTGGAATTTTAAATTAATTTAAATATGTATAATAAGAAGTATTTTTTATTAATCTGGCAATTGCAAGTGTTAAACGAATGCAGTAATAATTTATTCTGAATGAACAAATTTAATCTGTATCAAGATTACTTTACAAAAAATAATTAACATTTTCCAGTTCATGCATTCCTTTTACCGCCGTTCATTTGAGGTGAATAAAAAAAACTAGTTTCAACGACATTTTCCTAACTTTTTCGTAGCAAAATATAGTTTGTATTATTCCTAATAAGCGAGTTAACTATTTTTTTAATAAGATCAAGTAGCTACATGGCATTTTTAAGTCATAGCATGTTTAATAAACAAGCGATAAATTAAAAATGCATAACTTGTACTAAGAAGCTTGACGATTTTACAGTGTTTTGTCGTATAAAAATTGATCATTTATTAATTAATTATTGATTAATACTGTTTTAAATAATGCCACTACGCCGATTAGACCAGCCAGAACTTGACCAAAATTATCGACATGCTTAGAAGTGGTTTAACACAAAAGGAGCGTGGCAGAACGTTTCCATGTCAGCCAAAACGTAATCAGTTGGGCCTGGAACAGATACACCACAACTAATTCTTCGCACTTTCGTCACGGTGGAGGCAGAACTAGAGTTATTATTTCTAATTTCGTGTGTTTAGCTTACCATTTTACTATAAATATACATAGCTTGGTGCTATTGTGTCAATTAATCACGTTGAACAAACATTAGCCCCCGTAGTTGATTTTTTCAGTTACATTTAAAATTATTAGTACTATAAAGATGAAGGAATAACATATGCAATAAATTATTATTGAATTGAGAAATATGTTGCGCGGCCCATACTAATACAGTTTACTGTTCCTTTATTTTATATCGCTTTAATTTATTCTAAATCTTGTATTAGTAACAATTGGTCAATTTTTAAAAAATGTGCATTTATAACACTGCTCGTCCCTATTCGGGTACATACTGGTTCAATATAAACAAAATTGTAGTGTACTTCTATCATAAGCGATTTTGTTAAATAGAAATTGTTTTTACTAGGGCAAGGCAGTACTTGTTTGGTTTGCAAAACGGTGGTCGAGGATTCTGATGTGCTACATTCTAAATTATCTTCTTTGTTTTATCACATACTTTGTTTTTGTAGAATAGCCGTTTATGTTTACTAAATTTATATACTTATTGGTTTTTTTGAGTTAAGTGAAGGAGCGGATGGTTCTTTGCAAGACCTAATTTGAACTTCGCCCTTGCACTTTCTTATCATTATTTTCATTGTGTAGTAATAGCTATTTTATTATGTGCAGTAAAGGATATTATTATTATTATTATTATTAAGTTTTGAATTTAGAGTACTAAACTGGCGGACTAGTGTTGTTTGTCTAAAGCACTTTAAAAAAGCCTACCTAAAGAGTGATACGTAAGATGAAGAGACTTGTTCCAACTGCATTCGGTACCATTACCTTCCCAGCAATATTGTCATTTTTAAGGAATTATTGTTTTAAATGAAGTTGAAATTAATAGCGATGTACTTGCACTAGAGAATTGGGTATAATCCATTCCAAATGTGTCTGGATAAAGCTTGGCTATGGTAAACTGACAGTTTAAGCATTGTAAATGTTCTTGGATATTTTGCAAATCAGGTTTTTTTAATGTCATTGTCGCATCTTATATTTTTAATATTACGATTTGTGTTAATTACTGCGGAAAGTTCGTTCCCCACATTTCGTTCCCCACATTTCGTACCCTACATTTTGTTCCCGAGATATTTCGTCTTCCCACATCTCGTACCCGGAAACTTCGTTCCCAACCGAGCTCAATTTGTCCTCTAGATTACAGAGTTTTGAAAAACGAGTGCAGCGATCGGAATACAGTCAAAAAATTAAAGATATTTTAATTAATTCATCTATTATAATAAACTTATAAGAACAAAATAAATTGTATTTATTAAAAATGACGGTTTAATCTAAGTATCTTCCTGATATTTTGTATAGGGCCATAATTTCTCATTCTGGACAACGTTTCCTAGTAATATTTTGCCGTATCATGAACAAAAAGGGTAGTTTACCTGAAAAGAAAATAGTTTTTGCTTAACTGTCAAGGCCGACTTGTTTTTGAAAAACTGAAAGTTTTCTTAAAATTCTCTACAAACAAAGCAGGAATTATAATTCCTATAACATTTTTATGTAAACTAAAACTAAAATTTACTTCCCTCTTGTAAACTCAAGCCGGGGTCATACTGTATATAGTTCTTATAACATTATTATAATAAACAAATTAAAAAAATATCTTTCATTTTTCTAACTGCATTCCGATCGCTGCACTCGTTTTTCAACACCCTGTAATCTAGGAGACAAAATGAGCTCGCTCGGGAACGAAGTTTCCGGGTACGAGATGTGGGGCGACGAAATATCCCGGGAACGAAATGTGGGGTACGAAATGTAGGAAACGAACTTTCCGCAAACCCTTTTTCACAGTTAGGATACCTGTTATGAATATTATATCATTCCATTTATCATTGGTACTACAACCATTTGTTCTCCTTGGCCTCGGCAAGCTTCTTTCGCCTTCTCTCGCATTGGGTTTTTTGCTTGTTGATATGTAGGCCCATATTCCCTGCAGCAGTAGCGGTATTTCTAAACTCTTAGTTACTTCTTCGTAGAGTTCTGATGATTACATCCACGTTATCGGCATATCACCGCGTTTACTGTGATTTGTAGAGTAGAGTTCCTCTATTTTAAAAATTATCGTCTCGTAATATTTTTACTCCCTCGTCTAGAAGACGAAAGAATAATTGTAATCGCGAAAAAATCAACTTTTGAGATTTCTACAGATCTTCATGTTTCAGGGTCCCTCGATGACGAAAAACAGGTTTTCTCAATTCCGTCTGTCTGTCTGTCGGTCTGTCTGTCTGTCTGCCTGTTGGCGGTATAACTCAAAAACTTTGTTGGAGAAAGACGCTAATTTGCATGCAGGTTATATATCTACCTGGCATGAAATCGAAAAAAATTCAGACAAATATATCGTAAAACAAAAGCCATGGAAGACTACCATATCATCGACCCTATTCGAACCACCTTACATCAGTTATCGATCTAGCAAAAAAGAACTACGAAGATAAAATCGCCAATTGCAAGAACTCAAAGCAATTTTATGAATATGTACGGGCATCCCTTTCATCTACTGTTCAAGTTCCTTTAGTTAAGTCAAGTAATGGAGCAATTGCAAGAAATCGACGCGGATGCGCAAATATACTTGCTGATACTTTTTTATCTGCCTATTTGATGCACGTAATCTTGTTATTTCGCCTATTCAATTTCCGAGGACTACCAGAAGCTTAACCGATGTTAACTTTTCTCCTGAAATAATTAAAGAAAAATTACCTGCACTGACGTCTTGTACTGCTCCAGGCTTTGATCATCTATCTGCTGTATTGCTGAAAACTTGTTCGCATGTTATTAGAACCTCTAGCAAAAATCATGCAAAAATCCTTTGCCGAATATGAACTTCCAAATTCGTGGAGTAGTGCAGTTCTCACACCCATATTTGAAAAGGGAGACAAACTAGACTCAAATAATTACCGCCCCATTAGTTTAACGCCAATTACAGCAAAAATCATGGAGTCCTCAATTGTGGACAGAGTAGTACCTTTCTTGCTGGATGAAAATATTTTACCTGTTCAACAACATGGATTGACTCCTGGTAGACCTGTAATTACCAATCTCCTGGAATGCATTAATAATTGGACAATGGCTCTAGACAACCAAGCTTGAACAGTCTGGTATACTCGGGAATCGATTGTCATGGATACATGCTTTCCTTCGGGATCGATCATTCTGTGTTCGTGTTGGAGAATGTTTATCTGACATCAAACCAGTGTTAAGTGGTGTTCCGCAAGGGTCGGTGCTCGGTCCCATCCTATTCGCAGTGTATGTACATCGCAGACCTTCCACATATTTTGCATAGTAGCTCTTCCTATTATGCAGATGACACCAAGCTGTACGCCTCAGCGAAGCAACGAACTGTTTTGAAAGATGATCTTGACTCGCTATCGGTATGGTGTAATGAGTGGTGTTTGCCGTTAAATATTACAAAGTGTGTAGTGTTGCATTTAGGAAAAACTAACCCACTGCATAATTATTATATTTCGGGGAACCTGTTACTTTCCGTTACCAGTCACAAAGATCTAGGCGTAACAATTACCAACGACCTATCATGGTCTGAACACATCTCAGATGTGTGTAACAAAGCCAATAAGCTTTTGTATATACTACATATAGCATTTAGGAACGTCTCTCCAACTGCATTTGCCAAACTATATCGCATATATGTTCGTCCCATTCTGGAATTTGCTGGTCCTGTTTGACATCCGGACTTAATTAGACACAGAAATTTATTGGAAAATGTACAGCGGAAAGCAACTTGCCTACCATATGGTCGCTTGCGACCATCATACTACGAACTGCTTGGGGTTCTACATTTAACCACCTTCGAAATGCGACGCTCTCGAAGTGACTTAATTATTACTTTTCGAGCACTAAATAGACTGTTCTTTTGTGACGTCAGTTATCTCTACAAACTTAATGCCGATGATCGTCTCCGGGGCCACCGTTTGAAGTTAAAAAGAGAGTTAGCAAGATTAACGTGTAGAAGATCGTTTATTGTGAACCGAGTGTTTCATATGTGGAACAGTCTATCTGCCGATATCGTCGATACTCCTACGATCAATACATTTAAAAACAGAATAGAAATTTTTCTTTCCGTTTTTGTTAATAATTCAATTAGGTTATAATTTTACATCTAGATATAAGTTGTCTTATATAATTATTATTGTTTAGCGTTACAAGTTATGAGTATAGTTTGTAATCAGAGCTTCATAGGGCCTTTCTTCTGCTCTGCGTTTATTTTAATAATAATAATAGTATTCTCCTTTAAATATCCCACAAAACGTTGGCATTGCATACGCATCGGCCTACCCTTCGAACTCGACCACCGGTTTTTTTTTAATTTGAAAATTTATTCAATTTATTAGAAACGTGAAAATATTTTGACCCCTAACTCAAATTGATTTTTAAAATTATTTAGTGTCACAATGTCCACGAGGGAAAACCCTTTACAGATTTTTTTCTAATGTAGTATTGAAAGTGAAATATGCTACAGCATCCCTTCGTCGCAAGCCTCTGGTACATTGACATGATTCAGATAGATCCTTCTGGATTTTGACATGAACAGTTACGTTGGTCATTGTCGATTGGGCGAGTTCAGTAAGCTTCGTCGGGATTTTTTCTTCTTGAGAGTTATATGTTTGAAGGTTTATATACAATTCTCACGATAATTTTGATGCCAAATAACGTTAAGCCCTCATTCCACTTCCATCATTTCGCGAAGAAAATTACCTCCGAATCGTCTGAAGTTCATTCAGAGTCATATTCCGAGAGCGAAATAATAAAAGGAGGAATGTTTTCGAACTTAAAGTTTCCCATGTGTTGTGTTCAGTCAACCGAAATTCGTTTTTTACAATAATCACAGTCATTTTTCGAACATTCTAATAGAGACTCAAGCCATACATTTTGATCACGATCTTTAGATCGGTTGTATTGACAGTTGCATGGTATGACGTTCTTATGAATAAGATTTTTTCTTCTCGATGGAAACCGGCCATAGCAATTTAGGAGGGGCGCACAATGGACCAATAGGTTCCAGTGCAGCTAACAACCAGCACCACCAGAAGAAGACAGTGGTATGACGGTAATCTAAGAACTCTATTCCCGTTCTTTCTGAAAATGTCTTCATTAAGTATGTTTCCTTTTCTTCTGATTGAAAATGTTTAATTGCCCCTTTTTGTCAATTTTGGATAGAATTTTACATTGTGAGTTACCAACCAGCCCTTCATTTCGCACTTCTTACACGAAAATGAAGGAATATTGTCTAATTGCACGGAATAGTATGCAGCATTATGCACAACAACAACTTTTCACTGGAAGCTCAGCTAAAGCAGGAAT
The DNA here is from genome assembly GCA_940337035.1 of Agriotes lineatus. NCBI lineage: Eukaryota > Metazoa > Arthropoda > Insecta > Coleoptera > Elateridae > Agriotes > Agriotes lineatus. The sequence continues at coordinate 11,748 of CALNHX010011028.1, forward strand.
AAGTTGATTAACTACCCAATTTTTAAAACTGTTACCATCCATTGTGTCATGGTAATCTCAATCGTTATTTTTTGAATTTTTGAAGTGCTTGGCTTCATTTTTGAATTTAGCTGGAATACTTTTTATATCCAATTCATGCACCCATCATCGAACCACGGATCCATTTTGATATATCTAAGTTTCATCTAGGTACATAAATTGGGTACCTGTACTGGAATTTCCCTGTAGAAACTTTCAGCTGCAACAAAATTGTTTTGTTCACAGAAAATTTTGCGCCCATTAAGTAATTTATATTTATAACCTATACTTTTTAAAATCCTGTAGGTATAGTGTTGTCCTATCCCCTTAAACCTTGACTACTGATTGCTAGAGTTATACCACCAAATTAATTGTTGCATATATTGTCTAGACAGGTCATTCAAAAAAAGACTGTTCTTACATCGCTTACCAGACGTAGAAGATTTTAATTCGTCTGGTCTTGATCGTAAAATAACTTCTAATGAAGACCTCCTACCTGAAACGTTTCCACTTTTCTGCAATTAAATCTCTTTAGCGGGGGAGTGGGTGAAAATAACTATACAATTCGATACCAATTTGACGACAACAAAGGAGGTTTTCCATTTAAAAAAATGTATGATTAGTGCAACATTCTGTAATTGAATAACCTGCACAAACTCTAATAGTTTTAAAATGTGCACAAAGTGTGTCTATTATCTGGCCAAAACAGAATAATAATATATTCGTACGCCCACCGATGAAACACCCTGCACACCGTGTATTCCAAAAAGTATGCATCTTATGAAATACTTTGCTTTATTGATTTCTAAAAAAATGCCCTTTATAAAAGTGTGTGCAGCATTTGAAACTAGTCTTAGGAATATAAAATCATTTTACGATTTAGCGGAAACCAAAACTAATTCAAAATTGCGAGTGAAGTAAACTACCTTTATTTCTAAATTTCTTTTAAAAAGTTAGAGAAGTTCAGATAAAAAGTTTCAATAAAAATGATCAACTTTGATTTTCATTAGTTCCTTTAATTGAAAATGTTGTTACGTCAACCAATCTGACTATGTCCTCACTAAACATTTATTAACGAATCTTGTTTATGTGCCGTAAATACTAAAACGTATATTAATTTTGCACAACCTCTCCAGAGGTTCAGGATTTCATTTAAGAAAAGTAGATTATGGGGTTCAATAAAAGTTTCATTGACGTAACAGTGATGTTCAATTACGAAGGAAAGTCAAAATTTATATTTTTTATCTATACTTAATATCTGAACTTAATTCCTAAATACAATGTTTTTCTCATAACGTTTTGAAAAGCATAGAAATAAAGGTAGTTTACTCCAAGAGAACAATATATGTCCAAGAAAGACCGGATAGAAATGCAAAGCATCAGATTCAAGGCGAAGCAGAGTGCAGATCTAAGGAAGTCATCTCGGTATTGCTAGTCCTGCACCCAAAAGATGTCCCTCAGGGAAATTAACAGATAGCTAAATGGTACTTCGAAAGCTGTTCGCCCGAAGCTTTTAATAAAGTTCTAAAGTAGGGAATTATGTTACATCATGATAATACACTAGATTAATAATCTATCTAATCACGAAAATAAATGAGATTATAGTAACCGTCGTTATATCGTAAAATACTATGTTTTAATAGTTATTATACAAAATTTCATCCACTTATGGTATATGGTTGCCTTCTTGTGTATTAGTTTGATAGTAAAGATGACTTTAGTTAAATTAAAGCACAGAAGCATAACAATATTGGAAGGCCACAAACCCAAAATTATACATGAAAGCAGTGGCGGTTCGTGGAGAATTTCGATGGTAGATGCCAACGGGTTCCAGAATACCGATATTTAAATATTTACCGTATGGACTGGCAAAATTTAGCATAGGAAAAACATACCCAAACTTACAGGCTAATAAAGTATGATTACTAAATCGAACTTCTCTCTTTCATGATTGGTTTAAATGTATTATTCGGCAATAAGTGATTACTGCATCTATTATTCGGCAATAAGTGATTACTGCATCTCACTGTTTGAGATACATAAATGCATGCGTGTACACATATTATTTTAAACTGTGCGACAATTTACCAGAAAGTTATGATTATAATAAAATAGATCATAGCATAGTTATGTAAGTAACCGTGTTTTAAGACGGTATAGCGGTATTTCGAATATGATCCGCAGGCGAAAAGCAAGCGGTGTTTATCGTACAGTAACTACCTAATATTCATTGTCTCCTGAACACAAAGATTATAGTCAAGATATTTCTACAAGGAACAGACAAGAACGCACATATTGTGCATAATATTAACAGCAGATTAAATCGTCTTGGGACTCTGTGATTGAGTAGAAATAAATATGGTTGATTGCTTCCAAAAACACAAGCGTCTGCAGGCAATTTTACGGCGACGGTTTTTTTTGAGCCACCAAGGATTTCTTTAATTGATAACATGAAGAAATTTAAAACACTCACCGCCGCCCATCTTATGGCAGGAAAGAGTTTTAGATTCTTCACTACAACGCAGGGGTGCACAATGCGCAAGCTGTTCAAGTTTTAATGCAAATATTATAATTTATTCAGCTAGATCGTCAAGTGTATAGCTCCGATATGGCCCCTGCGACGATTATTTCTTCAAAAACTTAAAAAACCTACGGGACCGCAGGTTTTCTTCAGACGAAGAACTTCAGCGGGTTGTAGCAGACACTTTGCTAAACAGGAAAAATATGCAATTCCTGAAAAAGTAAAATGTGTAGAGTTGAGCGATGACTATGGAAACAATGGAAATAATTAGTGCTCCAAGTCGTTTCCTTCTACCTTAGGTATATTATTAATCTAGTATCTCTATCACATAGAGCGAAAATATCTCTTCATTATTTGACTGAGGATAATATTCACTCAATCTTGCAATATGTAATTTTTGGATATCATATCAATTGAAAATAATTTGCGAGGAACTAGATTATCTTTGCGCGAAGAGAGCGATACTGCCTTTAGGTCACATTTTGACACCATTCGAAAATAATCCTGCCTTGGAGCAATTACATGCTGGAAGAAAATCATAATTAAGTGCATTATGGTGGGATGCAACTATTTGCAGCATATTTAAAAACAATGGAAAAACAGTCTCCTTTATTCTCAGTATCTATAACTTTTTAGTTGGGATACTTCCAAACAGTTTCATTTATGTTTGTTAATTATTTTTGTTTATATTGGAAAGGTTTCTTTTTCAATTATGAGGTTGTTTTTAAAGCCTGAAAAATAAATAATTCCATTATAATTTTAAAAGTGGGAGATTTATATATAAACTTTTCTCGATTACAGGTTGCTTCCAAAATTTATTGTGTACTTTACAACTGTTTGCAACATTTCCTCGCCGGCTTATCATGAATTTCGTTTTAAACAAAGTTTAACCAGGTTCAAGATCGTTTTTGACAAGCGCCGGTGCTTTTGCGTTGTAGTAAATTCACTGTAGAGAATACACTTCATGAAACTAAAAATAGGTTTTACTGTTGTGTTTGCGTATAGGGAGCCGTTGCAGTTAATTGTAGCTCGATGAGCGGAAAAAGCAAACAAGTCATTGTTTACTCTGTAAACTGGAAACACATACGCTTTCAATAATTTAAACAAAATCAAGCGCAGTATTTATAAAAAATCCACAGTACTTCCTTTGTTGAAGGAAGACGGTATTTTGCATGCGGAATATATGTCTTTCTGGCAAGAAACCGAGAAACTTTCGCTAAAATATTGCAGTGGTAGCCCCTTGAAACCGATAATTAGCAATAAGAGTATTTCTATGTAGGAAATTGTTTTGAAATAATAAATTAATTAGCAATTAAACAGTACAAGGGTTTTTTGCATTAAAAGTACAGCTTTTAAGATTTGATTAACGAATGGGAGATTAGGTACAGTTACTGTTAAATTGTGAATAGTGTATTAAACAGGTTGGAGCATATAAGTTGACTAAGTTGGGACAGTTGTTTAGTAACATCAGAGCTAAATCGTAATTCAAATGATTATCTGGAAAGGTCAAAAATAAAATGTATCATATAGGAATGTGTCCAGGAGTGTTAGTTTGAAAAAAAAGTGTAATTATGATTGCTAGGGAAAATGGTGTTATTGAAAATAACAATTTTTTTTTTCTGAATTTGTAACATGCATTTTGAGTAAAAGCAAATTTGAATTATAACAACCTTTTATTAATATGGTATTTAATTTCTGGATGGTATATTAAAGGGTGTGCTAAAGTGAAAATTAAAAAAAAACGGAGAATAAACGAATTTGAATAATTAGAGTAACAAATGGTATGAAGAAGAATAAGAACAGTTAATAATAATAAATAGTCTTCATGGAATAAATAACTCTGCAGAAGGTTTGGATAAACTGCATAATAGTCACTAATAGGTATCCTATTTGAATTGGAACTTCATGTGGGTGCTCTCAGGTGAATACATCTACGATTGGCCTGGAATTGGATGCACACTACATGTGAAGGTATTGTTGGACTTGCAAAAGCTTGTAACCATCTGGATTTCTACATCTGAGTTGGACCCTAACGTAGGGAGCATCAAGGTCTTGCGGGACGTGGCAATTGTCCTATAATAATTGGGTAAAGAGTATTGTTGCCACTGTTGGAAGTAAGGTTTTTAAACACAAGGAGCTTACATTGAAGGTGAAGGCAGTTTGGAAAGCTATCGGCTTGGTAGATGTGACAAGGAAGGGCGGTTCCTGTGGACTTGTTTTTTAGCAGTAGTGGTGTCTGCACTGGAGGTATAGAGCAGGTGATCAACAGCGGTAGCTGTTACAGGAAGCCTTGTTTTATGAGGTTTCTAAAGGATCAGGAGGCGGATTGCTTCTGTTGTTTCGATAGACATAATGTGGGAAGTGCTTCAGTGAGCTTAAAAAAGGTATATGTTAAATAAATCTAAAACAAATAAGTCCTTAGTACTAAGTGAATTACATATTTGAAAGAACTACTTACTTTAATAGATATTTTTGAAATAATTAATATGCGGCACAGAGATGATTTGGTTGACTTTTCACTTTGAGAGCGGTTGAAATGTCATAATTTATAAATAATAATTTTTGTGTGCTGATTAACTATCACAAATAATGATTGGAATATGCATGGACCTAACTTGAGTTAGGAGTAGTCAATCTCATAGATCTAGCAAAAGAGAAATAAAAATACATAGAAATTTTATAAAAGGGCATATATCTAATATTTACTTATTAAAATAAAAATTTATTTCAGCATAGCAATATATACAGAGTGAGCACCTTAGAAAAATGAAATTCGGCATGTTTTTACTTTAACTCAAGAAATATTATTTAAATCTAATTACTATTTTGCGCATAGCTTAGGTTTTTATTCTTGGTGGAAAAGGACATATTTTGGACCCAACATAAACGGGATGAGCACCTTAACAAATCAAATGTTGGTTATTTTTGCTTTAACTGAGAAAGAGATACAATTAACAATTTTCACATAGCTAAGGCCTTGACGAAAATAAGACACAACAGATACAGGATAAATGTTGTGAAAAACAAAAAGGGGCAACAAATACGTACGTTGTGTGCAGCTGCGGAGATGCGAAGGGTTCTGCGTGGCAGTGTGCGACAAATGGTGTGGCTATTGCGAACAGTTGAAATCGTATTCTAAAGCGCTGTAGTTCGAATCCCACCGTTAGTAATGTTTTTTATATGAAAATTGATGTAATTTGCATTACCAAGTGCTTCTGTTGTAGTATTATTAGGAACTTTAAGATATTTTTACCTCTAATTTCATTAGGCTCTTGAAATTTGTCACAACGTCCACTTTGCGAAAGAAGCTCTAAGTAAAGACCTTTACCTTATTATCTAATTTAATAATGTTTAATAATGACCGACAACTACATAGATACTAAGAAATAATTGGATTACGTATACAAATAATGAATATCTGAAGTATAAACAAAATTTTGACTTACTCAATAATGGAATAAATTTTATTTTAATTCCAAGGTCATATATTCTGCTATAATTAAGAAAAAATAGGGAAGTGGCATTTAAATTGAAATTCTTTCACAATTGTTTGTGCTAGGAATCAACAAAATTACAAATTGTGTAAAATTTTTGGGTAAATGGGACAGCACGAAGAAGATAGTGCGAAATATGTAAATATTCAAGTGTCAGAAGAATATTTAAGAAAGATGTCCTACAGGCTGTAAATGTGTAACATTTAAAAAAAATATCTTTTATCTTCGTGTTTTATCATAGTTTAAAAAATCTGTAAAGAGCTTTACTTGGAATTTCTTTCGCAAGTAATCTTAATAATACTAAAACAATAAAAGGAAACACTTGGTAAGGGGAATTATATTGCATCAATTTGCATATAAAATGTTACCGGCGCTGCGCCTGCGAATGCGATTTGAACGCCGTACCGTATGTCGTACCGAGCCACGCAAGACCCTTCGCAACTCTGAATTAAACACAACGCACTTGTTCGTTGCCCCTTTTTGTCTCTTACAACATTTACTCTGTATCTGTTGGGTCCCATTTTCGTCAAGCGCAAAGCCTGGACTATGTACAAATTATTATTTTATCTATTTCTGTTAAAACAAATAAACCAGCTTTTATTATTGTCATTTGCTCCCTTGTATATGTTGGGTCCAAAATAAGCACAAGCCATGTACCAAGTATTATTTTCATTTAAGTAATAGTGCTTGAGTTAATGCAAAAATAGGCAGAATTTTATTTTTTATTCTGGTCACTCTGTATAGATTTTACTGAAAGTTTCTCGGTTGTATGTCATGAAAACATATAATGTAAGATGTAAAATATCATCTTCCTCAAAAAAAAAAACAGAGACAGTCATGGGGAATTGAGAAAATCTGTTTTTTGTCATCTAGGGATACTGCAACGTGAAGATCCGAAGAAATCACGTAACTTGATTTTTCGCAATTTAGACGAAGGAAGTAAAATTGATACATCCATTTCATAACACGTATAAATATTTGTCAACAACTTACTACGTTTAGGACTGCAGGGTAAGTTATTAATAAAAAGTATTTAATTTTAACTCAAAATTAAATAGTTTAGTTTCAAAACTATTGTGATATTAAGCAATCCCTGTCGGCAGCTGTTGTCAGTGTTAATACAGCGCTTTGTCCGTAAAGTTAGAAGATTGATTATTGTTGCAGCGACAGCTTTCATATACTCTAGTAGTAGATCATAATTACTCAAATTATGTAACTCATGCCATGTCATCAGTGTTATAAAGTTGCAGTACATATTTTTTCAATACCGATTATTCTAATTTGTGCAGGGTATACTGCAGCCGAAATTCATCGTCGAGAGAGTACAGTTTGTGAGCGACGTCTGTGTGCGAGAATGGTGCTGAAAGTTTAAGAAAGAAGCTAAAAACCAACGTAAACAGTTGGTTAAGTGACCAGACGGCAACCTCCTTTGAGGGGGGCATACAAACACTTATGCCACGGTATGTCAGGTGTCTTAATCGAAATGGCGATTATGTAGAAATGTAGCCGAGATATTAACAAAGTTTCCTGCTCCGAGTGGCTATGTTAGACTGACATTTTTTTGGTTATGATCTTTGTAGGTTTACCTTGTTGCCAGTTAAATAATTGCCTGTAATTTAGGGATATTTTATCGGTCCTAAGCTTGCATATAAGACATAATTTCTATTATAATTATTTTCCCGCTGCTGATCATGTAAATCAGTGATACAGCCTTAGTAACAAAACGTGTAAGTCGGTGATTATATTTGTTTGCTGCTTTTTCTTGACAACGGAACTTAATATTATTATTAAGTTTCTAGGACTATTCAATTCACCTGTCATCTGTCAAAAAGTGACCAATGAAAATCCAGAATTCTGACGTTTCTTGACCAATCAAAAAAATATCAGTGACTATTTTTAACAAATGCGATTTTGATTAGAAAAAGTCAATATTAGTGTTCTGTTACTATAGAAATTGCGTAGTTTGTTGCTAGATTTACTGAAAACTAATTTGAAAAAGTAGTTTGGTTCATTAAATAGTCCCTCGAATACCATTCTTAGTCAAAGTTAAGTAGATTATTTTTGCGGTGGTATCACTACTCATGTCCATTGCGCTTGGGATTAGGACTCGTGCTAGCGCACTCGTCCTAATCGTACCAAAGCGCAATGGACATTCGTGACACCACCGCAAAAATAGTCGACATAACTTTGACTACTCATGGTATTATAAGTGATAATAAAATTAGCAAAGCAAGATGCAGATTTAGACGTTTTGTTTATAAATTGCAAGCGTTTATGTGACATGTGACACTCACAGGTAACACGACTCAGGAAAACTAATCCTGGTGACAGGTGACAGACCACACGATTTTTTCAAAAATCTAGGAAAGTTTCGATAAGCAGCGGGAAAAATATAATAAGATAACTCGGAATGTATCGCCTATTAACATTTTCGGCAGGCAACAAGCCGCGACTTCGTCTTGGCTTGTACTTGCCTACCTCAAATGTTAATAGGTTCTTACATTCCTTGTTACTTAAATAGCTATTATACGTCAATAATAATTATTGTTACAGTAAGTTATAGTCTCGTTGCAAATTTCATGATGTCAAGATCAATTTAGAAAGCGTATAACGATTATTTATTTTTCTTACTCATATGTTTAGAAAGATAGTCATAGGAGAAGATGAATACACTTGGAATGAAGACGAAGAAGGAGTAGTGAAACAGCAAAAAAACTAACAAGACAAGAAGGCCAAACCACAAAGAAGACGAAAATAGCAAAGGACATGGACGACGATAATGGAAAAAGGAAAGAAAATCAAGTAAGATACGGAGAGGCGAGTATAACACAGGAAAAGAACAATGAAAAAAGGCAAATATACAGGTGAGCAAAAGAAAAGTAAGAAAAGTGTACTAAAAATTGGCACATGGAACGTGAAGGGTATAACAGGAAAAGAAACGGAGTTAGTGGAAGAGATGGAAAAGCAGCAATTAGAATATTTAGGTATAACGGAAACGAAAAAGAAGGGGCAGGGTTTAATCAGAATAGCAAAAGGATACTGGTTTCTCTGGTCGGGAATCGAACAAACAAAAAGAGGAAGTGAAGGAGTTGCTCTGATAATAAAACCGGAAAAAATGGAAAACATAGTAAAGGAAAAATTCGTAAACGCAAGGTTGTTAACAGTGGGCGTAAAAATAGAGGCTACAACATGGACAATAATAGTAGCATACGGACCGACTGAGAACGCGGCGAAGTTAGAAAAGGATATATTCTGGGAGAATTTACAAAAAGAAATAGACGTGAGCGGACCAAATATCATCATAATGGGAGACCTAAACGGAAGGGTAGGAAAAGGCAACAAAGGCATAGAAAGACATCTAGGCATACACGGAGAAATAACAAGAAACAACAACGGAAACAGAATAATCGAGTTATGTATTGAAAACGATTTAGTAATAACAAATTCGAAATTTCAACATAAAGAGGTCCACAAATACACACGAGAAGTTCGCTCAAGACTAGAGAAGTCAATCATAGATTACTTTCTAGTGGGAAAAGAAGACAGCAACCGAATAAAAGACGTAATCGTGGAAAGAGGACCGGAAATTGGCAGCGACCACTACCTAGAAAGGATGGACATGAAAATTGAAAGAGAGGCACCAAAAGAAAAAAGAAGAAAAGTAATGAAGGAAAGCATTAGAAGTTATCGACTGAAAGAAGAAGAAACGAGAAAAGAGTATCAAGAAATAATACAAAGGAAGCTAAATACAAAACCAAAGGGAAAAGACGTAGAGGAAGAATGGAGCTACTTAAAGCAAAGCATACTAGAGGCAGCAGTAGAAAGCTGCGGAGCAACAAAAGTAGTTAATAAGGATATAAAGAAAACAGCTTGGTGGACAGAGGAAATAAAAGAAAAAGTAAGACAAAAGAAAAATATTTGGAAGATATACCTACAGACTAAGACCAGGGAAGACTACGAAAAGTACAAAAACAAAAGAAAGGAGGTAAAAGAAGTAGTAAATAAGGAAAAACAAGAAGAATGGGTGAAATTCGGAAACAGAATGAAAGACAACTTTAATGAAAATCAAAAGTTATTTTACAGTACACTAAAACAACTAAGGAACAAACGAACCAGCACATTAAAAAACATTAGAGAGAAACAAGGTGAATTACTTACAAAAGAAGACGACATAATGAAAAGATGGGTGCAACATTTCAAGGAGGTGTTAGGAGACAACGGCGAAGAAGAAGAAAATGAAGGCAACAGCGAAAATGAACAAAACAGCACAACGACGAACGACGATGGAGAAAAACTAGAAAATACATTAGAAGACAGTCAATGTGGCTTTAGAAAGGGAAGAGGAGTACAGGATAACCTATTCATACTACGGCAAATCAGCGAAAAGGCAATAAGAAAGGGGAAGGAAGTGCATCTATGCTTTATGGATCTTAGTAAGGCTTTTGACCGAGTTAGAAGAAAAGACATATGGAAAACACTAGAAAATAGAGGTGCAAGCGCAACGGAGATAGAGATGGTCAAAGCACTATATCATAAGACGGCAAATGTAGTGAGAACCAGACACGAGGAATCGGAGGAGTTTGCCACAACGAGAGACTTAAAACAGGGTTGTGTACTTAGCCCATTTTTATTCACAGTAATTATGGATGAAGTAGTTAAGGAGAGTAAGAAGGAGACAAGGAAATATAACGTAGGGAGGTGGAGAATGGAAAAGGTGCAAATGTCCGAATTACTATATGCAGACGACATGGTGATTTTAGCAGCAACAGAGAAAGAACTACAGGAAAACATAAACATATATAATAGGGAAATGCAAAAGGCAAACATGAAAATTAACATAGAAAAGACAAAGACGATGGTTATAGCAGCAGAAGAAAGAAGGCACAGTATTACAATAGAAGGGAATGAAATAGAGCAAGTGTACAAATTCAAATACCTAGGGTCATATATCAGTAACAACGGAAAGATAGATGACGAAATAAATGAGCGTGCAGCCGTTGTATGAAGAACTTTCAACGCTAGAAAAAACACCTTTCTGAGTAAAGCGGAAATACCGAAAGAAACCAAAGTGGAAGTAGTGAAAAAAGTAGTGTACCCGGCTCTAGTGTACGAAAGTGAATCGTGGGTGGTCACAGATAAACAACGAAGTAGGCTGACAAGCACAGAAATGAGATTCTGGAGAAAAATTGAAGGAAAAACAAGAGAAGACAGGATTGATTAAGAACACAACGTACAGAGAGCAGTTAGGTGTAAAGGCAGTGAACGAAGTGATACAAGAAAGACAATTAGGATGGCTAGGACACGTGTATAGAATGGAGGAGGACCGACTGGTGAAACAGACTTTTGAAGCAAGACCAGATGGAAAGAACAGAGTGGGAAGGCCGAGGAGGACGTGGGCAGAAGAGGTGAGAAAGGCAGCACAGCAGAGGGGATTAGAATGGAACACAGCGAGACAAAAGGCACAAAATAGAAAAGAATGGAAAAAGTGGTGCAGAAAAACTCCAAACAACGAAGACTGACAACCAATCGACACGAAGCCTTACTCCTTACGGTAGAAAGGCTCAGGATTATGTATGTATGTATGTTTAGAAGTACAAATAATTTGTTCTGAGGCTCTATACGAATTTATTACAATTCATTCTTTCGGCATCAAATACTGAGCGAATGTTGGTGCATTAATTTGCGAATGCTAATTATACCGTTTTTAAAGTTTTATCCATTGGTTACTACGCTAGTCTCACTGTTATTGGTGTTGGTATAACAAGCAGCAGTGTTAATTTTAATTCTATGCAGTTCCAATATTATATTTGCAGCTTTGAATCTTATTATCATTAGTTTTAATGAATGTGTGTGTATATGTAATGGTAATTGAAATTTTTAACCCAGATAACATTCCACCCTTTCCTATTCTATGGGGGCAGTGGCGGATGCTCCGTAGGGGCTCAGGGGCTCGAACTTTCCAGCCGTTCAAAAAGTAAGTATTCTATAATTGAAAATTTATTTTATAATATATTCTACCATTATAGTATAATACGGTTTAAGTTACGAGAATCGGAGATCGCTATTCGATAAGGTTTAGAACATGTAAAAGAATATTTAAGAGATATGTCATCATTATTTTTCTTCTTATTACAGGTCGATGGCCCGTTTTAACTATGTCAACATAACGTGAGTTATGTGTCAACACACTCGCTCGTATCATATGCCTAAGCAGCTGGCATCTGCTAAGGACGTTCCGAAATATGCTTCAAATTTATATAAAGTTACAGGATAAGACGCTGCAGAATCAGCGATATAACAGTTTCCATGTTGCTGCCGAGACCTCTGTAAACTCGCGGGCTTATCGTCATATTTACAAGTATTGTGTTACCGAAATGTAATACCATGAAATGGTAAAGACAACCGCCGACAGCAAATGTGGTGCAAGCTTTGATATTAAAGATTAATGCACTGCAGCAACGACGTTTTTGTATCCGCGAGGGCCGTGTTTAAACATAATAGCGGTTGCAGTAAGAGCGAATTATTGATTTCGACTGTTTCATGCAGATTTATACAAAAAAATGGTGGAGAATAGAATAACTAAGCAATATTGTCAACACTAATTATAAATCCTTCCGTTACATGAAAAGGTTAAAATTTAAAAAAAATGAACGGCCTACACCGGTATTAAATTTCAACCTGTAAAATTAAAGTAGGAACAATTTTACAAAACCTTTTTCTGCAGCGATTTTCTAGAAAAACAATGGATTTTTGGATGTAATACACTACATACTCTGTTTTTTCCATTACTAAGTAATTTATTATCGCATTTCGCACTTGATAACTTTTTGTTCTGTTCATATGACGTTTCTTTTAGGATTATTAAAATTAAAATTCATAATTATGTGGATTAAAACATTGACGGAGTGGAAGTGAGTTCTTAAGTATTATTTTTGCTTCCTTCGTCTAAAAGACGAGGAGAGCATTGTAATAGCAAAAAATCACCTTCCGAGATTTCTTCTGATCTTCACGTTTCAAAATCTCTAAATGTCGAAAAACAGGTTTTCTCAATCCCGTCTGTCTGTCTGTCTGGCTGTCTACCTGTTGCAGCTTGTTGGGGGAAGATATTTTGCATGCTGACAATATTCCATTCTAGCATGGAACCGAGAAGATTTCGATAAAATGTATACAAGGTGAGCGCCTTAAAAAATATCATGTTTTTTGCTTCAACTGAGAAATAGATAAAAGTGATCTTTTGCATATTGTTCAGGCTCTACTCTTGATGAAAATAGGAACCAACAGATGCAGGGTAAATGTTCCAAAAAAGAAAAAAGAGGTCAACAATAAATGCGTTGTATTTAAGGCAGCCGAATCTCGGCGATGGGAGGCGACCTCGGTTGCAGCGGCAGCGAATGGTCGCCTTATTTGCAGGCTCGTTCGCAGCCTCTGAAGTTCGAAAGTTTTTTTAATTTGAAAATTGATGTAATTCGTATTACCAAGTGGTTTCTTTTGTTGTTTCAGTATTATTACGAAGGTGAATATATTTTACCCCTTTTGTCCTTTGATTGTTAAAATTGTTTAGCGTAACAACATCCACTTGCCAGATAAGTTCTGAGTAGAGCCCTTTGCAGTTTTTTTGCTTAGTTATTGTTAAAAAATAAGAGCCCTCAAATACAATAATTATCACCAGCCGCTATTAAGCCAAAGGTACATTTTGAAAAAGCTTCCCGGCATAACAAAAATTTGCAATCCTTTGATGAGAGCTGACATTTTATTTGATTATTGTAGTAAGTATTTACAGTGCGCTCAAATCACTTGGCTTTAAGGACCTCATACTCTTACTGTTTCAATATTTTGTCTCTTATAAAAGGCATAACTAATTTGTATATTTTGTTATAAATGCCTATTAATTTCGATAGTGTGTTTAACCAGCGACTCCTGCATTTAACCTTTCCTGCAGAAAAATGCGGGTGGTTGGTGCAACTGCACCAAATGATACTGTGCAGTATCCATGACCACCACACATTTACTCTGCAAGTTGACTACTGCAGGAATAAGCTAATTTACCACTCAATTTTTTAAAAAATTACCAATTCATAGTTTTGTGATAGTCTGTCATTGTTCGTGGAGGCGAGTAGCAAGTTGGACCCTTCTAAAAAACCTAATTTTGCTTCCGAGTGCAAAACTTGGAAACGTTTCTCTTTATTTTTAAATTTTTATTGTGATACTTCTTAACTATGATTCTTGTAATCATCGACGAAGCGCAGATCTATTTTGGGAGATGCACATTTGTGGTATAAGTTACACGAACGTTATATTTTCACTAGAGTTCTAAAATTGCAAATCGATTTCGTCACTTAAGACGAAATGCAGTTTGTTGGCCGCACTGATACTTCTGTTTAATTCTATTTCAATTTTACAGTTCGCGCTAATATAAGCTTGCAAATATTTAAAATTTGTTACTTGTATGTGTGTAGAGAGAATGATAAGAATAGCGCGAGACCTAAGACCTAGAGAAAAAAGACTTCTAGGACGTCGTTCAAAGAGATGGGCCGATAGTTGGATATCCACATCAGTCCAGAGACTCTTAAAGCGTAAATTAGATAATTTATTGCTGCAACGCATCTACATAATTTTTACGGATTGTTTCATCTCTTGGTTCACTTTTTGTTTTCTCACGGTCTCTGATATTAGTTCGCTTGGTACTCTACTAAAAACTTTCACTAGATCTATGAAACAGAGATGTCTGCTCTATTATATCGTTTTTTGTTAACCGCCGTAGCGTGTATATCGGATGATTTACCACTGCGCCAATCGGTAGGTCTAGCGCTTCTGTATATCGCGTGGAAAACCGCCACTTCCTAATCTTGAGGTATGGATTTCGTACTCCAAGCTAAGTTCAAAAATCTAAAACAGTAAAAAAGCCTTTTACGGCCCATGGCTGAAATAATCTCAGTTGTTATTATTATTATCGTATATTATTTGGTATACTATTTGATAACCAGGTTTCTGACAGCATTATACAGTCCGGTCGGTAAGTGTTAACAAATTCGTCAAACAAGAAAGTCTATTTTGGTTTACACAAAGCGCCAATCGATCGGGTAACTTGTTAGTTTTTTGAGTTTTTTTGGGGAATTGTTGGTATTCTGTTTATACACTTGATGGTCAAGTTTCTTCACCTTTTGGTGTATGATCCTTCAGTTTAGCTCTTAGAGATAAAAACACGCAAATTAAATAGCTGTTTGGCCGTTACGAATTTGCACGTCGGAGTATTCTGAACCGGAAAGGCGTTTTTTGAGTCTCATTAGAGTATTTCCAAGAATGGATCGCGTAGTATAACTTTAATAGGTCCGGGACCACTTGCATTATTTCGTTTTTTTTTCTATTCTGGGATAATAGTGTTATGATTGGTTATACTTGATATGATTCAGGAGGCACGCGAGGGCCTCCATTATCAATATTAATTCGATTACGCCCTCGCCACGCAACAAGGATCAGGACGCGGCATTAATTACCAGATCGCAAAAACCCAAAGACGCAGTTTTAACATCTGCATAACAACAGCCGTCCCAAAATTTGCAAGGAGCTACCGCATTACTACCCAGAGCATAACCGTCATAAATCCATCAAAACAAAGATGACAGCGCGACAAAGGAAATGTTCCGTGCAGTAACCCGCTCAGGAACACAGGGAAGCTGGCGCATTATTTAAAAAGGGCCAACATTACGCGAATTGAGGTGTTGGTTTTTTCATTTTTACTATTGTTATAAGGTCAGGGTAAACATAAGCGACGCACGTATGAAATAATGTCAATCCGCCGCCGCCTGCGATAGAAAGCACTTCTCCAAGTACGCAAATAGGCGAAATAACAGCACCATAAAACTATAAAGTTTACGAAGGTTGCAGCGACCAGAGGAACATACAGTTTTAGGAATAAGCAGTTTTGGAAAATAAAACCCAAAGGGCACCAATAAACGCCGGCACCAGATAGTCTGGAATAAATCCGGGTCTTAAACTCGCGTTTAACTCTAGGAACAATGAAAACCCACACCGAGAGGTGCTAATTAAATTAAAAACACCGGCCACCGGAGGATGCGAATAATCGCCTAACTAGTGCTAGCACGGGGCAGCAATTCCGCGTGCTAAGAAGTCCGCGAATCACAACCGCGCAGCTTCTATTGTAGAAGTAATTTAATTAATCCTAACTTTATTAATAGCAGAGCAAAACATGTCGAATAAGGACTCAAAATTCGAGTCTTTAGGAGACGAAAACAGTGCACAGGACAAGATAGCACTTCGCGCCGCGGTGTAACGAAAAATCCGCACCGCGGCCAAGCGGCTTGCATTCAAGAAAGGAAGTTACAACTCGGAACTTTATTAATAGGAGAGCAAGACCTATGGAATAAAGGCTTAACATTCAAGTCTTTAGAAAGCGCAACCAATGCAGAGGTTTTTTTCCCTCTCGCTACGACATTGATAAGCCCGCAAACGCCGCGGCATCTAAAAGATCAACGTCACAACCGCGCGGCTTATATTGTAGAAATAATTTAATTAATCCTAACTTTGTTAATATGCCGGCGAAACATGGCAAGTAAAGACTCAAAACTCAAGTTTTTAGAAGACAAAAGCAATGCCCATGTCGGCGACAAGATAGCGCTTCGCGCCGCGGAGATCAAAGCCGCGAATCCAATTCGTATCAAATTTGCAAACGTCCCCACTGCCGTTCAGCCAATCGTGAGCGAGGAATCGGCAAACAAAGCCGGCAAGACCTTTATAAACCCCGGACTTCTTAAAAAAAGCACGGAGTTGCAACCAGCAGTTCAGACAGCAGCATCCAGTATCCAGCAGCTACCGCCATCGGTCCAGCCAGCCTGAGTGCTCCAGCTCCAACCACACTTAGCCTCCAGCGGTGCTCGCCGAGCTCCTGGGACTTAGAAAAAGTCGCTAAATCGAACTTAGCCGTCAGTGGTGCTCGCCAAGCTCCTGGGACTTGGAATTGCCCAAGCGAAACCGGATCCAGCCGCCCGACGCGCCGGCCGCCCCCAACCTCTGCCGTCATCGCCTGCGAGTCACCGCCTCTTAGCATCGCCCAGGCGCCTCAACCCGCAGCCATCCGGCCCGACGATCCAGCGAGGCCGCACACCGAGCCCCAGCGCCGCCTCCAGCGCCCGCACCGCCGCCGCCCGTCTCCATCGCCCAGGCGCTTCAACCCGCAGCCAGCCGACCCGACGAGCCAGCGAGGCCGCACACCGAGCCCCCAGCGCCGCCTCCAGCGCCAGGACCTCTGCCGCCCCCCGCACGCACGCCCCTCCCCACGAAAGGAAGAGCCCCGGGACAAAACACGACCACGTCACCAGAACCTTCGATGCGTCATCAACTAAATATCCCATTTTTGTATATATGTTCGAAAAATAAAAAACCTGTGTAAATATAATTTTTTTGTTTTCTCTCTCTTTCTCTCGTGCTCTTGCACTTAGGTCTGCCCCGCCTACCGGGGAGAACACCATTGGCGGACTGAGTTGCCAGGGCCAAATCAACAAGAGTCGCCATTAGTAGGAGTTAGCCCTCGCACGCCCTCCAACGAGGCCGCGGGACCGAGTCGTGTTATACTTTCAGTTGTAATATAACCAGTGGAATGATTATTAATCATTACACGAATTATATTTGGAAAGAGAATATATTGAATGAAATTCTAGATATCAAATATTCTTTTTTCTTAGGTTGGCACTGTTAATGCCAACTGTTAATTCGAGGTTAGCAGGTTAGGTTTTTATTTATTTATTTATTTTGTGTCAGTTTGTGTCAAAACTGACGGAAAACCTAACCTCCATCCTCGAATCTAACATAGACTTAAAATTGACAGCAGGGTAACCAACATTAACAGCGCCAACCTAAAAAAAATCACAACCATTTATGATCACCCCTAAAAACAATTACGAAAATAAATTACTACCGCTGTGATAATGTGTAACTAGGTATTTGCATGCACCTCATTGGTTGTAATAGCGTCACGTGATACATGAATTATATTCTCAATGATATTTTTAACTGATTCAACATCCATTGCCCTAAAATCCTGACTATCGTGCTCCTGAACGCTGAAAGTGTTAATGTTTTTGGATCTATTTATTCTCTCCACTACTTCTTGGGTTTCTCCTCAGTAGCATTAGTAAGGTAGTTCACTTGACGGTTATTGAATTGTTGTTGCATCTCTTAATTCCGCAAATTGATCGATGGAACTTGAACAATTATTGCAAAAGCATTTTATGTTTCTGGACTTCTTTCTTGTGAGCCGGGTATCATCTTTGAATAGTTGCAGGCATACAGCGTGAAGGGGGCGGCAACAACCATCGCATTGCATTTAAGATGTCATAGAAATAGGTGTAGAGGCTGGTGCTTTATGCGCTTGCATCTTGTTGTGCAATGCTCAACTTGCCCCGGATTCGGGATACAAAGTTGAAGCCCACCTTCTATAAAAGCTCTGTTTTGGACTTATTTACCTGACAGAAAATAATCTGATTTGTATGTTATTATTATAAAATTATATTGGTAATTATTCGATGAATAAATAAACGTTTTTGGCCTACATATTAGTACAAAATTAAACCTTTAATATTTTTATAGGAAAGTAATTAAGTTTTCCCTTTGATGGTTTTTTTAGTATGAAATAGCGTAGGTGATCTGCTACTCAAGTTTTGTTTATATTGCTTCATGGAAAGTACATAAATTATTAGTATACCAAAGCCAGATTTTATTTATTTGTCCATTTAATCATATAATTTTTCAAATCACATATGTAATTTATTAAGGCATCGTAAATGGTTTGTTGTAAGTTTATAGTATATTACATAACAAGCTGGGTAGGTGGCATATATTGTGCCAGTATAATTGAGAAACGAGGCGCCGCACAGCGGAGCCAACTGACTTAAAATACGAACGAGTTATGTACGCTATTTTTCCCACGATCAGAAAAAATACACATTTTTCCAACTTAATGAATGGCCGCGTCCGCAATTTTTAGGTTAAAATTACATACTTTCATCATTTTTTAGGTTAAGATGACATATTGTCAGCAATTTTTAGGTTAAAATGATATATTTCGCCCAATGTATAACTGTGAATTGTACATGTTTTCATAACAAACACGTTCGTTATGATAACGCCAGGGTGAATGTGTGTGGGTGTGGGAAAAGCAATTTAACGCAATGTCTTCTACTAAAGTAATTTGTTTTACGAGATGAGTATGTTGTATATTTAAAAAGAATTGCAATTGCAGTTGTATTACCTTTTAGGCGCTAGTAACTATTATTATTGATCATTATCACATTTCCACTATTTCTCTAAATATTTTATGAATATATTGTTTCACTCAACTGATTTGTTCGACTGAAAATCCTATGACACTCGTTAATGACCAATAGAAAAATTAGTTCACAAGTCGTACCCAAGACAACAACAAAAATCTCTTGGACATTTTTTGTATATAGATCAGAAGAATAGGGGCGGTTCGCCCCCACCACTTTTAATTTGATTCGCGGATTCGCGGAATTATTCGCGGATTTCGCGGAATTTTCGCGGATTGACCCAATTAATTTCGCGGTTTGATCTAATTAATTTCGCGGTTTGATCTAATTAATCACATATGAAGTTTGATATGTAATTTACATATGTGCTACTGATTAAATTACGCATTAGCTTCCGATTAAAATTACGCGTCGGACTTCGGCGGCCATCTTGGATTTCTGGCGGGAATATTTGAAATTTGAATTTTTTCCGATTTTTTTTCTAAGTTCCATTATTTGAATTTTAAACTTCCCGGGCGTCGGCCATCTTGGTGCGCGCGCACTTCTCACGGCTGTCGTTTTTAATTTTGAATTTTCGCGGAAATATTTTGAAATTCAAACTGGTAAATCTATCTCGCTCTTCGAAGCTGTTGTCTCTCTCTCTCTCTCTCTCTCATGCACGGAGGCCATTTTAATTTCGCGCGAATATTTGAATTTTAAATTTTTTTCAGATTTTTCTAAGTCCCTGTTTTGAATTTAAGTTCTCAGGTGTCGTCCATCTTGGTTTTCTCACATTTATTTTAATTTAAAAAAAAAGCTTCCTGCGATGTCCCATGGCTGGAATCGAACCAGCGATCGCAGCATTACGAGTACGAAGCCTTAACCAACTGGGCTATCGAAGCGATCGAGGTTAAAGGAATTAAACATAGCCACTTACGTGTCACGAGCCCAGTTTTAAACAAACTATTTTTTCAAAAATTCAGATTATAAGAACGGGAATGTGTATCTTGTGATGTTAAATGACTTGTAGTAATTTTAAAAAAGTGTTTTTGCATTTGGATGTGCCATAATTAATTAATAATTTTATAATTTGTGCCTGCTATATGGCTGGATTAACGAGATCCTTATTGTCCCTACCTAATATTGGAAATTTCCACCAGAAACACAGTTCCAGAAGAATATGTTAGTTTTAAATAATGTGCAATTCAGATTTCCTTTGAATTAAAGATTGGGATTTAAAGGGTTTGAACAGTATGCCCCTTCGCTGTTCGGTCGTTACATTTCCAAATTCAAAACAAATTTTTTTTCGAATATATAAAATATAAGAACGGAATTGTGTCGTCTAGGGCCTTAGAAACTTGTTAATAATTTTTAAAAAATGACTTTGTAACTAGTTTTGCTGTAATTAATTTGTTTAATTTTATAATATGAGTGACGCTATCTCACTCAGCCCCGTTGATTTTCTACAGCGTTCTCTTTTCCATCCCGTTTGCTACCTATGCGTAATTACAAAAGACGTTATCGCCTCAGGCAGAATTTCTATTTAGCCGGCGATTGTGTGTCATTCTCTGAAATCTGTACTCACGTTGCAGTTTTTGCTGGCTCGACTTTAAAATTTGGTTCTTAACAATTAACTACGTACATAGAAAACAGGCTGGTTACTTTATTTTATATAGCAAAGTCATTTTTTGTACAATTTACACGCAGAACACAACTCGTTCTTTATGTTTACTTTAGAAACCCTTAACCCTTTTCATTTAAATCGCGAAATCCGCATAAATATATTACTATAAAAAATCGCGAAAAGTGTTGAGTAAATAAATGCAACGCATTGTAAAGCCGTAAAACTTTTAGTTATTGTACGTTTACAAGATGGGTCTTTTGACAAAGTGGAAGAACCAAACTATGCTATTGTAAATGTACAGATTTTTCACTGTCAATTTGTATATAACAACTTAATGTAAATTGGTATTTGGAACATTTTAACGAAAACAGCGACTTCTTTCGGCATAAACTGTTTCTTCTCACCACGGAACCCTATTTTATAAGTAAACGTCTGAAATTGTGTCATTATATCGATAAAAAACTGCATTTTAGTTTAAAAAATTCCAGTATAAATGCAAACGGACGAAAATAAAAACGCAATTGACCACAAAGTAACATAATTTTGAATAAAAAAAACACAATTTCGTTGGAAAAATGTTCTGTTTCACTTAAAATTTTACAAAAACTGACATCATGTCACTTGAAATTATACAAAAAACGACATTTTTACCCAATAAGCGATAAAAAAATACGCCGTCTCACATAAATTTATACAAAAATCGACATCATGTCACATAAATTATACAAAAACTGCCATCATGTCACTTGAAATTATACAAAAACGACATTTTTACTCAATACACGCCGAAAATCGACATCATGTTACATAAACTATGCATAATTTTGCAAATGTTTTACACTTTTTTCTCTAACTTGTTGCAATTTTAGTAAAATTTTAGAAAATCGACAGCATCTCCCATGAAAATTTATAAAAATCGGCATCTTGTCACATTAAATTCTGTAAAAACGACAAAAACAATATTTTTTTCACAACTTTTATTGAAAAATAGTAAAATTTTACGAAAATACGTCTGTGCTGACGACAAATGAAAATAAATTTGAATAGAAACACGCAAAAATTACGAAAAGACGTATGTGTTGGCCCCCAAAGTAACAAAAATTTGAATAAAATCACGCAATCATACAGCATCTCACATAAATTTTCGCAAATATCGACATCATGTCACATAAATTATACAAAAACTGTCATCACGTCACTTGAAATTATACAAAAAAACGATATTTTATTCAACACACGATGAAAATTGAACAAAAATCACGCAATTACAAGCCATCTCACATAAATTTTCACAAAAATCGACATCATGTTACATAAACTATGCATAATTTTGCAAATGTTTTACACTTTTTATAAAATGCATCGATCAAAATTAAAAGAAATAGCAATTTCGTTGAAAAAATCTACTACCACAATCATTTCGATAAACAAAATTCAAAAAATCTTATACTTTTGACGGAAATATATGTATGTTGACCACAAATTAACATAATTTTTAAATAAAAACGCGCAATTCGTTGAAAAAAATATTCTGACACCACCAAAACACCCAATTTCATTGAAAAATATATATATGTTGTCCACAAATTAACATAAATTTGAATAAAAACACGTAATTTTGTTGAAAAAATGTTCTGGCCCCTTCATTTCACTTAAAATTTTACAAAACTGCCATCATAACACTTGAAATTATACAAAATATATGTATGTTGATCACAAATTAACATAAACCTGAATAAAACACACAATTTCGTTGAAAAATTTGCAAATGTTTTACACTTTTTTATAAAATGTATCGCACAAAATTAAAAGAAATCACAATTTTCTAAATTATATCACGCTATTATGAAATCGTAGATTGATTTTTTGAAATTTTACACTTTGTAACTGTAAAATAACTGCAAATACTAATATTTTAGCTTTAGACTTTGTAATTATTGCAGATTCGAGAAAAAAAACAAAGCAGAGTAGAAATAAAA
Organism: Agriotes lineatus; assembly: GCA_940337035.1. Lineage (NCBI taxonomy): Eukaryota > Metazoa > Arthropoda > Insecta > Coleoptera > Elateridae > Agriotes > Agriotes lineatus. The sequence continues at coordinate 34,646 of CALNHX010011028.1, forward strand.
AACACAAACACTTTGTAATAAACAAATATATTGTTCTTATTTCGTATAATACTTAATAATATAAATATAAATGTACAGCAGAATGTCTTATTTCTAAAAATTCGCTAGCAATTTACAAAACTGTAGTTTGAGGTGCACGACATTTCAAATTAAAAAGACTGCAAGTAATAAAATCAGAATTTCATTGTGTAATTTTAAAGTTTAAGATGCACCCAATCTAGAATTCCCTTCGTTTTTGGTGTTGATGACATCTGCCTTAGAGGCGTTTTTCTAACGGCCCTTTTTTGGAGGCGTTTCCTTATCGGCGTTCTTCTGACTGAACCTTTTTGATGTGGACTTGGATGAGTAGCTGGTGTTTTTAATTTATATTCTAAATCGGACTCGCAGTTATCAGTTTCCATTTCGGTTTTTCCTGTAGTACCAGTCGGGGTTGGCTTCTTTTGCTGTTTAGGTTTAGCTAGCAGCACATTAGCAACGTTAAGGTCTTTGATGTACTCAGCAAACTGTAGGCGTCCGGGTGGATTAATAGTTTTTCGAGGCCGCAGAGTGTCGTGAATTAAATCGACTATGTTAGACGCCGGTAAAATTTCACCCTTTATAGTAACGGTGCCCTTGTGATCCCAGCTCACATCGCTTGAGGTACTCAAAATGCGTAGGAAAACTTCAGCTTTTTTCTTAAAAGTTTTGGGAAGTGT
>CALNHX010011029.1:0-35335 GCA_940337035.1 Agriotes lineatus
GTATCTATGCATATTAAAAAAATTTAAATCTAATGTCAGGCTTTTTTTAGTGCAAATAAACAACTTTTTTAAATTTTGAAAAAATTATAAAAAATATAGACTGAAAATTTTTGAGCACAACTTTTTTATTCAAATAAGTCTTAAAGCTTTAAAAAGGTTTGTAAGATAATATATAACTAACTACTACTAGGTAACATATTACAAAAATGATATTGCAATAGTAATAAGTTACATCTATATAGTGTCAATCATTGATTAATTTAAATATATGAATAGCTAGATAGTAATTTTTTATCTGTATTTTTAATTAATTTTTTTTTGTTTATTGTATATGAAAGATACAATTGTTTTGTTGTTAACTCTTAATGTGTATTTTTCATAACTTTTATTTGTAAAAAATTATATAAATAATTTATTTTAAAACCCTCTATAAAGCAAAACTCTACAAATATATTATATAAAAGTACTCTATTTGCATTATGATAGTGAGATTTACAACAGATATTTAATTTTTGTTATATTTATTTAAATACATAATACTAAAAACCTAGTAGCCTTTTATAGCAATTAATTCTTAATACTAAGAGAGTATTTTATATCATAATCTTTAAATATTTTTACTATTATCAACTTCCTTTTATAAGTTTTTTTTTTAATAGAGCTGAGCTACTTTTATTTAAGTATAGAAAAAAAAAAAAGTTATATTAATTTTTTTATAGTTAGCTATAATAAAAAAAAACAACGTGATCTATAAGCTTAATTAAATTACTTACAGTAAAGCTTTTACCTTTATAAAAATAATATTGATACAAAAAAATTTACTAGACTTTAGTAGTCACAATTGCATGATATAAAAACTTTAATTGTTAAAAAAATAACTAACGTATAGTATTTAAACATTATCTTTTATTTTACCATTACTTTGTTATAAAAAGCTAATACAATAAAAATTTAAACTATGCATTCGAGTCAGTTTATCAGTAACAGTTTTGTTAACTACTTTTACACGTTAAGTCTAATATGACTTTGTTTTTCTATATAATTGATAACTGGAATTATCAAACATATATAAAAATTATTATACTAACAAATAAAGTCTCACAAACTATTTAAAAACTTCAATAGAAACATTATAGAATTAAATACAGTAATTTTTTTTTCACTTTTCATCAACATAAAAGAATAAGAGTTTTTTTTATATTGATTCTTACAATAATCTAAAATGTTTATTTTTTTATTAAAATATAATTTGATAAGTCTGTTGACTAAAGCGAACATAAATTGAAATATAACAAATTTCACAACAACATATGTTATTAGATCCAAGTAATTAAAGCACGTTTTCTGTTTAAATTCAGCAAAACTTAATTGTTTTTTAATCTTACAAAAAAAAGTTTAATGTTATATTAAATAAAAAAGCAAAGTAAAAAATTGTTATAACTTAGAAGCATTACAACAAACTTATCTAAAAAACTAAAACAATTTTAGTAGGCTTTTTTTTGTATAAGATGAAAAAGATAGATGTTTTAAATTATTTTTTTTTTATTTAAATATCCAGATCTTAAATTAAGTCTGATACTAAATACAAAAGATCTATTACCCAGAAAAAAGAAGGCAGAACATGAGCTATAGCAAACAGAATATTTTATAAAGTTTAATACTAAACACACATAAAGTAAGCTTATACCTGGCCTAAAAATCTTATCTATATAAAAATGTAGTTTTTATAGCACCTTAGCTAGATTATAAAAATTTGATTGTTTTAACATAAAACCTGGACTGCAAACCAAAATTTTTAAATAAATTAAATGAAACTAAAGCTTATAAATTTATTACTTTTTTAGGATATTATAATATTTACAAAAATTACTGTTATAAGTTTTATATCTAAAGACAACAATAAACAAACTGTTAGGCTAGTTGCTAATTTATTACTTTGATCTATTTGATAATAGAAAAACTTACTATTTCTCTTTAGATACTAATTTATTTCTAATTCTATAAAGTAATTGATTACAAATAGGCTATAGTATATATAAAACTTTTTTGCTTTTTACAGTGCTTTGAAATAAGCTTTAGTTTAGCTAGCTAAGCTGTAATTAGATAATTATTTGTTGTTATTATTAATTATTATAATTTTTTTACATGTGTATTGATAAATTAAATTATTAGGTTTAAAAAGAAATTTTTAGTTTTTTAATTATAATATGATTTTTTATATATATTATAAATTACTTCACAAAACTTAGTAAAAATAGATATCATAGTTAATCTATAACGTATAAGAATAAACTTCTATAAATTTGGTAAAGGAGCTTAGTTAAATTTCACTATGTAAAATCATATTTAATTTTGTCAGTCAAAATAGAGTTTAATTAAACAAAAGATTTCAATAAATAAGATACTTTATTACAGAAAAAATTTTGGTTAAAAAAAGAGCTAAAAAGAAAGTTAAAAGCTTTATGTATATAGCACTAAATTTAACTTTATACAGTTGTAATTTAGTAAAACGATTCCAAATGAAAATTTTCTGTTAAATCCAAGTTTTGCCATGCTAATTTCTTTTGTAATTTTCATATACAAGACAAATTTGATCTTTATAGATCTACTATCTAACTTAAATCTTAATTTATATTAACTCTGCAAATTTTTATATTAACTTTGGTGAACTAGCAAAAATTTATTTAAATTTAACTTTGCTCTTCTAGCTAGTTATAATAGATCATCTTAATTTTTTTTAAACTTAAACAATTATTGCGTTGACATGCATCTTCTTTTTCTATGTACTAACTTTTTGCAGGGTTTTAACTGTCAATTGTGATATAATTATTTTTTGTAAGTTTATATCTTATTTTATCAATATCATATTAATCACTGTTGATTAAAGATATAAGTCATGTTAGTGTAAACTTTTTTATTATAACAATGTATAACTTGTAAAATATCTTTAGTTCAATTATTTGCTACAATTTATGAGATATTGAAGTTAATTATTCCTGCTACTTCTTTTATGTTATTTTGTTTATAAAATGCACTTTTTTTTTAGATTCTAAAGCCACAAAAATCTTAATTTTTGTTAAATTCAAGACAAATGGCATGAGTTTTGACATAATTTTAAAGCAAAAGCTGAAAACAACTTTTACAAACTGTTTCAATTACCTTTCTTTGATTAAAATAAATAACTTATTTATTTTTTAATCTATTAGTTTTATATGTGGTAGTTAACAAAATAAATATATGTATTTTATATAATTTATAATTCTTCAAATAAAATTTATCAAAAAAGATAATACATTTTTTTTTTGTAAAAGAAAACATACTATTTTGCTAGAATATATAAATATAGTATTAAAACAATTAAAAACCAATAACATCTACTTATGCTTATAATTAAGATACTTATAATGTATAAGCTTTAAGAAAGACTTTATAACTTAAGCTAGGAAAGTACAGTTGCAATTACTTTTAAATTTTCCTTGAAAGTAATCTTTTTAGACTGCCTTATACTATTAATTTCTATATATGTAAGGCACAAAATGCTTTAGTAGAATCTATAAATTATGTAAATAGTTGTATTTTTCTCTATTTAATAACTTAAAATCTTTTTTTGCTTTAGCAATCTATAGCTATATTTAATTTATAATATGATGAGCCTGTTAAAGGCTTTTCTAACTAAACCTTTTAAAAAAAAAGCTATTTAAGGCAAAATTTTGTTTAACTATAAGGCTTTTTAAATTAAGAGTAAACTCTTAGCTTTGTGCTGATATTTTTTTTGCCATTAACCTCTATTGTTAAATTTTTTGACTAAATTAGTCAACTCAATTATATACATTTAATTTTTAAAATTTTATCTATTTACTGCTAATTTAATCCTAGTCTAACCTCGTAATAAAATTTGTAGATATAATTTTTCTTTTAAAAATACTAAAAATTAGATTTTATTAAGGTTATTTCTTTCTTATGATGTACTAATTTTTCTCTATATCTTTTTTTCACTATTTTTATATTAATAGATTACTTTGCTGCATTTGGTTTAGTGTCACTACTTGAACTTGTTTTTCATATGAGCATAAAATCTGCTTTTACTTACTAATAATACTTGCAGCTTTACTTCTATTTTTTTATCTAGTTTTTTAGATATAGTTTGCATATTTAAAACTTTTTTTCTTATGTTTAAGTTTTTATAAGTTTTATAAATATTAAAGTGACAAAAAACTAGCCAAAAAAGTAATGGCCTTATAAACTCGTTTTAGTTGCTATTTAAACTGTTTGCCTCTGCTAATTTTATTTTTTATTTTAATCTAAAAATAGTTTTTATTTTCATGAGTGTTGCAAAATATACTTTTTTTAATAAAAATATCTTGTATTTACAAACAATTTTAAGAAGCTAATTTTTTTTATTTATTTATCAAATGACCTAGTGGTTTATTTTAAAAAAAAATTGCTTTTCTTTATTTTAAAAAAAATATAAGATTAGATAAAGCCATCTATAGATCAAAACATTCATAACAAAATTAAAAATTTTTAAATAACCTTTTTTTTTAATAATCCCTGTTAATAAATTTGCAGTAAAAACTTTTTTAAGACAGTTGACTTTGTTTATTTAACAAAAAGTTATTTAATTTAGTTTCAATTTATAAAAATGTTTTTCAGAATACTTGAATTTATTAAAATCTTAACTTTAGGTTGCAATAAACTTCTTCTACCTATTTAAAATTAAATGATTTTTTATCAAATGACTTTTAGAATAAAATTTATGTGTGGCTTTTGTAAAAGGTATGCTATTTTTTATAATAATTTAATTAATTTATGTTTAAGTTTAAAACTTGCTGTTATTTAAAAATAGCAGCTATTATAAAAACAAAGAGCAATTTTATTTATTTAAATATATTGATAATTGAGCTTAAATATAAACATGTGCTTGTAATTCGCTCAAACAGTTTATGTTGTATGATTTGGCCTATTTTTTTATTATAGACCCTGCTATTTTTTTCATACTATTCTTTTTGTAGATATCAATTATAACAATTATTATTAGTATAAGTCAACTATAGTAGAACTAATATAGACAAGTTGAGTCTAAAATCTAAATTTTTCTAATTTTCTTATCATTTTTAAAAAACTAACATCAAGTTATAATTATTTACTTGATAAAAAGTGCCCAGTTCATGCAGGAGATAAAAGGTAAAATATTTTATCTACTTGGCTAACATGGTGTAATAATGAAAAAAGCTTAGATTATAAGCTTAATTACTACTATACTTAGCTAAAATAAAAAAAAGTCGTTATTCTTTTTCTAAATGTAAATTTCATTTTTCTTACAAAAGCACCAATCATACAGCTTTAAGCTACTTCATTTTATTAATGCTTAGCTATTTAAAATCTTTAGAATTTACAATCTTGGCTTGCACAATAAGCTAATTTAACAAAATAAGTTTTTTTCTACTTCTTATATACCTTAAAGAGTCTTTTATCATTATATAGCTAGATACAAAAGATAGTCATATACACAGTATATGTTATCTTCTTTGTTTACCCCTATCTTTCTCATATAGTTATCTTAATTTTTAATATTATCTTAGAGCCTAAAGCCATTTTAACATTAAGAAACTGAACAAACATATTTCTATTACAATTTATGTTACAAATTCTAGTTTCGAATCATAAAATTATATAATTAGTATAGAGCTTTCATAGTTTTAATTAAAATACATCAATAAAAAGAACAGCCGCTTTTAACTTTACTAAAAACACATGATCTGCAGTGATTTTCTTTGTTTTGTTATAATTTTTAAGATAAAGATGCTTGCTTTAGTGAAAGCTAATTAAAAAAAAACTTCTTAATAAAAACCTAATGATCACTACATCCAATTACTACGCTTAGTGCTATCAAACTTTGCTATTGGTCAAATTCGTGGTTAAAATCTAAAGACATTGAGCAGTTGCAATCTAAAAATATTATTAAATTAATTTAAGATTTTTCTATTAATAGTTTTAATAATACAAAATTCATGAAAATAGTATATATAATAATGTGCTGCTCTGTAATATCAAGTTATATGGCATAGTATATTTTTTTATTTAACAAAAAATAATTTAATAAAAGCTTTGCTTTATTCTTAAAATATATTTATGATACTAAGTCAATCTATCTTAATAAATAAACTCTATATTTTTTAAAAAAAAATTTAGTGCAGATGCTATATATTGCATAAAAAAATGAATAATTTTATAATTTAAAACATATGATAAACTTATAAAGGGAACAAATAACTTCTAAATACACATATAGAAATAATTTTAATATAAAATTAAGACCACAAACTAACAAAGTTATAAAAACTTACTAATTTAGTAAACATATGATTTAGTCCTATATCTTTAAGATTATATATATTAAAAAGAATTTTAGCATTAAATTTTGCTTTATAAACTAGGTTGTACAAAAATTCTGAACTATGTATTTTTAAACAAAATCTATATATTACAATTACTTATAGATTTGTTTATAAAAACTAAAAGTTTTAAGAAAAAAAAAATATTATACCATCTAATTGTTTCATTATATTAGTAAAGTTTAATCATAACATGTAGTCTATATAAAGCTATATAAAATAAACTTAAGCAAGTTACTAAAAACAAAAAAAAACTAAAAATACTTTATCTAAATTGAAGTCAATGCAACTAAAACATTATTAAAAAATTCATAATAAGACACAACTTTTATATAAACAATTATTATATTTATTAATATAGATATTATTAATTAAAGATTTTATAATTTAATAACAATTTAGCATTAAACTCTACTAAACTAAGTATAGTTTTTGCCTATATTAAAATAATACTTAAAAAAATTAAAAAAGCTACCTAAAAACTACATTAAAATATTTTAGTATCTGTAATTTAGTTTACAAAAATTAGTTTTTTTTTATTAAAAAGCAATTGCTAAAGTTTTTTTTATAATTTTTATAAAATATCCTAAATTTTGATTAAAATTAAAAACTTTTGAATTATAAAATTAATAGTTTAAGCGTATAAAGAGCAAGATTATTGATACTTTTATATTCTTTTAATTTTACTTAAGTCTAATTTAAATATTTTTTTTAAAGCTTTTGCTACTATAACTAATCAGCTAGGAACAATAACAAAACTATAAAACCTTTAATAAGTATATATAGTTCTCTTGACTTTTAACAAAACAAAAACTACTCCTCTTTTATATGTTTTGTAAATTCAAAAGTCTGTTGTTATACTTGCATATACTCAATAAATCTATGTTACAAAAACTTGCCATAATGTTTTATAAAATTATTGCAAGACTGATAAGTGCAAATGAGCCTTTAAAAAACTGATTTGTGTAAATTTGGCACATTTGGCATTGTGCAAAATGCATTGCAATATCTCATATTTAAATTCAATGCAATTTTAAAGTTAAACAAAAAATTTATACAATTCTATTCTAATTTATATTAAATCTATAAAACTTAAATTTTTTACAATTTAATTTGATAATACAAATACAAAAATATTTATCTTAAAAGTTATTTATCATGTATCAAAATGCAATTTAAATTAATTATTACTGTTTTTAGCTAATAGCTTGCAATTTTTAGTTAAAAAAATATTATACAAATGCATAATTTTAAATTTTTACTAATAGATAGTATAGACTTTTTTATAAACTAGCGCAAATGCTGTTTTTGCTGACTTTTAGTATTGTGTACTGATGAATGATTTATGTGCACTTTTATATATAATTAACTTTATATGTGATTTTATATGAACACATTTTTTTTCCTGTATGCATATTATGATAAAATTATTCTCTCTTCATAGCTTTCTTAACTGCATATTGTTTTCTAGATAATCAAGGATGGTAGAAAAAAGTTCAGATTAAGTGCCATGCCAGCCTTTAATTTATAATAGATATAGTTTTATAAGCATTAGTTGTATAATTTTTAGTTTATTGTATCCTATTTTTCACAATTTACTCATGCCTGTATCTATAAAACTCTTTAGTTCACTTATAAAGTACTAAACAAAAAACAAAAAAACAGCTTATTTTTGCATTTCTAACCTATTAAATTTAAAGGTCTCATTAATTATATATATCTAGTTTTAAGGCAAGCACTTAAGTAGTTTAGGCTTGCTCTAATTTCTTTAGATATTTTTTTTAACTTTATATAAAGCTGAGTAATCTTCTACAATCTTCTCAGTAGACACTGAGCAAGATGTAAGTAGCAGCCATGAAGAGATTACCAAAAAACTGAAGTGTAAGCCTTAGCCTGCACAACCTTAAAGTCTATGATGAGGTTTTAATAGTAAGGATAATTATAATTAAGAATGTGTCAAGCTTTTTTGTCTTTCTGCTCTATAGTCCTCATATTTTTATCCAAGTACTCTATCTATTTAGAAAAAACTTTAACGTTTCATAAAAATTTTTAATAGGGCATATTCAAAGTTAAATTAGGATCACCTTATTTTTTTATATAGGCCAAAAAAAAATTAGTTACCAAAAAAAACTAGTATAGTTTAGTAGTTTCTAAACAAACAGAGAGAACTCTTAATTGTTGCAACTACCAACTTTATTTTTCAAAAAAAGTTGTAGAACAAGCTTATGTACAAAAGCAGAAGATATTTTAACTTAAGGTTTAGGCTATTATAAACCAAAAAAATATATTCACTTTTGTACTTTGAAATCTTAGACTTACTTACAATGTTATAGAACATTATTACAAAGTTAGAAAGTCTGGACTTTAATTAACTTTTTAATTTTAAAGGAGCTCTTATAAATTTCTGTTAATGATTAATGATTTTAAATTTAGCCCAATTTGTCTGTAAAAAAAGGCTGAAGTGCCTATTGTTCTTTTTAAAATGACTATAAATTATTGTAAATTTTACTGGATAACCTCCTATAAAATAAGTAAAAGCAAGGCAGGTATGCTTGTTATAGGGCTTCTTTTTCTTCTGATAGTTTTTATTATAATTATTGGTCTTAAAACTTGTCATTGTACTGAAAGGTGAGCTTTATCTGACAATCAGCCCCTTTACAACTTATAAGTAATGTAAAAACTCTTAACCTTATTTTTTAGCTAATAGAAGAAGACCACTTAAGATCTAAATACACTTTTTCATAACATAGTCAAAGAGTTTTTTCTTCAATAAATAGCTAATTTTAAAATGATTAATACTTTTCAGAAGAAGTTTTATAACTTTAGAGATAAAATGTTTTTTGTTTTTTACTAAGCATATCTTTTGTCCTATTTTTTCTTTAATTATAAAATCTAATTATTAAACTTAAGATTAATTAAGCTATTAACAAAAAAGATTAAGATCAAAATCTATACTCTTATTAGACTTTTTATAGCTATTTAATTTCCTATATATTTATCTTATTTAGTTATATTCTTAAGATTGATTTAATATAAAAAAATTAAAAGTTTTAGCCAATTCAGTGTCTATTGCTGATTGTTAAGTTTTATTTTTTCTAAATTGAAAAGCATAAAAGATTTTATATCTATTACTGAGTTGCAGATATAAAAAATCTTTTCCTTTCAGTCTTTCTATTTAGCTTAAATAGATGTTTTTTAGTTTAGTCTATGCTTTGGATTCGACTTGTGTCATAAAGACAAACATTTATAACATGAATATTAAGGTATAAGCTCTAATTTTTTTTTCCTACACTAATGCTACTTTTCATTAGCTACTGCAACCTAAACATTTTTTTAACATTCTTTTTTACTTTAGTATACTTGCCAATTGTATAAAACTTTATAAAAAAAAATTTGTTTTCCAATCATTATTATAAACTTTATTACTTATAATTTATATATTGTCACTAAAACTTTGTTTGTGCTATAAAATAAGAAATTTTGTTTAAAATAGATAAGTAAAGAAAATGCAACTATAATAATTAACTATGCTGCAATCTTTAGGGGACTTATAAAATATGATATATAAAGGAAGGTTTAGGGAAGGGTTCTGGGGTTGATTCTATAAAAAAAAGTTTATTTATCATGTTAATGTTTTTTTTATTTAATATTGTTTTGACAATACTAATCCTTCAGATTACATACAGCTAAAAATTGTCAAAAGTTTTTGAGTCTAATACAAAAAAAAATAATTAAATAAGTAGCAAATGTAATGTGATAGTTTCTTTATAATAAAATTTTTTTAAATACAAGTTTTTATTCTTGACTTAGTATAAAGAGAGTGACACACAGAAAAAAAAACTAAAGTATGTATTTTGTGGTTTTAAAGGTTTATATAGCTTTTTTTAGCATTCTTTAGTGATTTCTTTAAAATTATACTAGTAAAGTATTATAAAAAACATTTAAGTTTGCAATATAAAAGCACTATGCTTTGCACTAAAAGTTTATTAGCTTCCCTTATCTTAGAAGTTATTGTAGATGCTAAAATATATAGTTTAATCCCTAAAGCATAATCAGGCTATATATAAATTACTATTTTAATAACGAATTTTTAAATTTTACTAAAAATATCTTTGAATAGTTACTATCAGCAAAAACATAAAGAAGACTAGTAAAATTCTTTTTTAGTAAAACCTGTTGAATAGCCTTATAAAATTTGCATAGTTAAAAATCAAATATAAGTAGCCATTTAGCATCAGGTTTTTGAATAAGGCAGCTTAAAATATGTTATATATTAGTCTTACTCTTAATATAGAGTTCACTTAAAAAAAGCAAATAATTTTTTAAAACGCAAGCTGCATAATGTAATCTTAAACTAGCTAGAAAAAGATTTCTATATTGTTTGTATCTTAGATAGTTAAATTTACTTTATTATTCTATTTAAGAAACTCTGCTTAGTTTAAAATCTATTGCAGAAGCTAATTTGTATTAAAATATGCATTTAAAATTTTTAAACAATTAGCATATAATATGACAAACATTTATATCTTTTTATTTGCCAGGCATAATCATATAAAGTGTAATCATAACTTGAAGAAAAAAGAGCTATCTATTTATAGGGTAATTTATTATAGTAAGCTAGAAAAAGTAATTAAACTTAATATAATGTTTTAAATTTGCAAAATGAATATTAGGTATCTTATTTATTTATACAAGGTGCTTTTCTTCAATTAGTAGAAGTTAGACTAAATAATTATCTTCTAGTCAGGACAAGGCAGATGACATCTTAATAAATATTTTATCCAAAATTTAGTAACTAAACTAAGATAATGCAGTTCAGTGAGGCAAGCCAAGTCTTATGTAAGCATTAATAGAAGTCTAAGATGAATTTAGTTGTGGCTAATTAAAATACCTTTAGATGAAATTTACCTGCTGCAAACGTTAAAAATATGATCTCTATTCCTTGAAGTCAAATAAAAAATTAGAGAGAATTTGCAACATCATAACTAGTCTCCATTGGAGACCCTAATTAGCATTTTATATAAATTTATTGCTAAGTTAAGGCCAACATTTTTACAAGTGTAATGTAATTATTAAATGTTTTAAAAAAAATTAGTGACTATAGATTTTTTCTTTATAATTTACTTAATTTGCTAATGTTCAAAAAACAAATTATATTAATAAAGATGCAATTTTAGGCCAGCTATAGTAAGGTAGCAAAACATAATTATTAAGCAAACTATACAATAAGTTTAATGTTTAAGTTTGGTAAAAACAGCATAACAGCTAACTAAATTCTAAAATAATTCTATCCTTAGTGTTACCAAAATAAACTATAGATAAAAACAGTCTATATGTAGATCTATTATATCAAATTTTTACAAAAATCTCTTAATAAATTATTTTAATAATCTAATTTTATATATGTATTATGTATTTAAGTTAAGCATATAGTCATCTGTTGTATTAGTCTTTTTTAAATTGCAATATTTTCTATGTAAAATTTGTACACCCTTTTTCTTAAATTAGAATTAGATAATAAGTAAAATCCGTTTTTTTTGTTTTTTCTTACACTCTGCCCAATTTATATTTAATTTAGTTTTTTTTTTAGCCTAAAATTATTTAAAGGCTTGCAAAATATAAAAAAAAAAGATCACTATATGTCTCTGGTTTTTAACAACTTTGTTGACCTACCTGTTTTGCACATTCTGTTTTACCTGCCTTTGTTGGTTGTGGTATTTTTTAAATATCTTTCACACACTTTTTTACAAACTTATATATATTGTCAATATTTAAAACTATTTTATCTATATAAAACAAAAAAAACAAATTTTGTCACCATATTCTCCTTATTAGTTTTAGTTTCCACTTTGTATTAAAAAGTGTGAAAAAGCTTACTTAAATTATAGGTTACAAATACTATAAATTAGAGATTTATTTTCAAAATAATTATTACTAACTCTAATTTTTCACATACTTTACTTATTCTTTGAGATCTAATTAAACTATAACAGTAAGCTAGGAAAGCACTGTTGCAATTTAAAACAAAAGCTTTCTATGATGTCATTTAAGTGTAACATAAAAGGTATTAAAACTATAAATCTACTTAGCTAAAATGATTAAGTCAAAAAAAACAAATTTAAAATACATGGTAACTTGCTTAAGCAAGGACAACTTCATATAACTTTATTAAGTAGCTGGTTAATCTAAAAGACTTTTATGCAGTTTATAGTTTAACTACTTTATGATACTTAAATTTTTTAGTTATGCTTAGTTCTGGCTTGCTAAGCTTTCAGACATCCTCTTTTTGTAAACTCTATATGCTACTAAGGAAAGATTATAAACACTTTTGTATATACTGCTTATTATTAAGAAAACAACCAAAATATACACTTTTTTTCTCTGAGTTTCTCTAGATATCAATATGTAATAAGTTATTTTTTACTTGTTTATTGCTTTACTTTTTAGTCAAAAGTTAGCACTGATTAACTTATGGAAATCTAAAATATTCTACATACCTTTCTTAACTTTTCTAGCTATTTTATTTTTTCAGAAAAAATAGCTAGGCTGAATATTCTATATCTTATCTCAAGAGCTACATTATAAAGAAAAACTGTTTACTTAAACTTAATGCATATATTTTATTTTTATTTTTTTCTAATTATACTTAAAAAAACTTTTTTTTAATTCATACATTTTGCACACTTTACTTGACTACTAAATTTTTTTACAATGATATAAAAAAAAACAATTAATTTTGAGACTTGATTGCTTAAAACTTTGCATTAAATTATAAGAAAGTAAACCTTTAGCATAAAACTATAGGCTTTTACAATTCTGCATAGAAAAATTTACTTTAAAAAATTAATCCTGCTTTAAGATACATTTTAAAAAGGGTTTTTAAACTCAAAGTATTAAGAAATTTTTAAACAATTTTACTAAAAAAATACTTAAGTTATAATTAGTTGCAAAACAGTTTTTGTAATAAAAAGCTGCTGCATTTAATTTTCTCTTTTTTTTTGTTTATATGTTATTTTACTTCAAAAATTGCTTATCTTTTTACAAAGTTTTTTTAGTAACAAAATTTAATCTATGAAAATTATAAACAAGAAACTAGTAATAAATTTTAGTATGTTTTTTTTTTGTAAAATTTTTTCAAGGATAGAGATTGAATTGTTATTGCTTGATTTAAATGTAAAAGTTTTCTTTTTGCTTAAGTAGTCTTGTCTTGCTATAGTTTCATGCTAGTTTTTTTGTAAAATGCTCACCAATTAGTTTAAATTTTAATCTAGTAATATAACTTACTTATTAGATTTTGTTGAAAATTTCATATAGTTTTCTAAGTAAAAATCATAAATTTGTACCATATATATATAATTCTTAGTGAAAACTCATTTCATGCACATTAAAATTTAAAGACTTTTATACATAATGATTATTACTAAAGCAACTTAGTCAAACATTATGCTTTAATAATCTTATAGCTATTATCATATGTAAAAGCATGTATATTTTTTTTTATTGTTCAAATAACATTTTTAGAAGATAACCCATAATTATGTTTTTATATAAGCTCTACAATAATTTTTACCACAATTGTGGCTTCTGGGTAGCTTGATATAGCATATAGAACTTCAAGCAAGATTTTTTTTCCATTAAACTTTGCCACCCTAATGTTCTAACATTCATATTGTACTACAATTAAAAAAACTTTACTATAGTTCAGCTTCTATTGAGGGGCAAGATAGCCTACTCAGTAGGTTATAACAGTGCAAAAACGAATGAAAACTTTCAAACTACCCAGTCTAATAAGGATATAAATTATTTTTTATAGCTTTTAGCATCACCCTCTTGCACAAAAAAAAATTACTTTAATATTTTGGAACTAATTACAGAGATAAATAAGTATCTTTAATTATGACAGAAGAAGTATATAAAATATGTAATATAATTTTTGACCTTATAGTATAAGTATACAATTCCAGTATAAGCTGGTAAATGTATTGTACACTATACATGTTTCAAAATAACATTTATGAGCCCTTACTTACTAGTCATATTGTTAAGCACAATAAATTGCTGCCACCTTTTTTTAAATTGAATTTTTTTTATCAAAAGTACAAAATTGCTTACTTTAAGAGATGTCAGAAAGAAAACAAGAGTTGAAATAAGATCTGAAAGTCACAAAAAATAGTATGTTTACTTACTATATACAAGAGTTATGCTATGATGCTAAATGTTTGTCAAATTACAATTTTTAAAAAACTTTTATTTAATTACAAAGTATAAGTATAAGGTCACCTAGAAATTTGCAAAGAAAGTAACTAATTTTTAAATTTTATAATTAAATTTCACTGTCAAAATGGTATACAATCCTTTAAAGCCATGTACCTACTGCACTAAATGATATTATTTCATCAGAAGCCTTAAGAGTTGTCATAGCCTCTTTGACTTGCAGAAATGCCTTGACCTTTAATAATAAAATGTTAAGCTTTTAAATAACTAAAATAATGTGATCATATAAGAAATACTATGAAAATTGTGACATTTAATCACTGCACTACATTTTAAACCAGAAAATTTTTGAAAATGTTGTTCTTTATTTTTTCTTGTATATTATAATTATGCTATGTATATAATTTAGATCAAGTTTAACAATTAAATTTTAAATAAAAATTTTAAGCTGTGTAAAATAATTAAGATAGAAGCATGCAAATTTGTTGCTAATCAAATATATAAATTAACAAACAAATTTGCTGATTTGTACTAAAAAAAATAAGTTAAATGTTAAATTACAACTTAACAAGATAACTGGTGTAAACTGCTATCCTTAGCAAAAAATTTAATACTACACATCTGAATAAAATTTTGATAATGATATGTCTTAATTTTCTAACTTAAGCTATAAAACTAATTATAAACAATCATTTAAAATTAAATACGTACCTTAGGTAAATTTTATTTAGCAGAAAAAGTGTAAAAATAAAAAAAAAACTTACAGCTAATTTTTAGATGCCATGCAACACACCTTAGATACCTTATTATACATAAAAACTGATTTTTAAAAAAATGTACTTATATTGAAACTAAAAGTTTAAAGCTAAAATAAACAAAGATATTCAGCTCTAAGTATTGTAGCTTATAAAAAGTCAATTAGCTGTAAATTAAAAAAAAAAATTATATAAACTTTAAAATACATAAAAAACAGAAAAATAATAGCTGATTTGCATTTGCTTACAAAAAAGCCCTTACAAAAGCGAAAGACAAAGAACCTAATGCTAAAAAAATATGAAGTTTCTTAAAATGCTGTGCTTAAGGAGATCTGGTAATCAATGCTATTACCTGGTCATATAGATAATTTACTCACTATATAATATTTACTTACATTGCAAAATATATAAAGTTTGCTATTTATATAGTTTATCTTTAGAAAAAAGATATATTGACTAGAAACACGAAATTTTATCTTATATTAATAGACAAAATCTAAATATGCTATTCTGTCATGACCCAGAAATAGTAAAAACAGGTTGCTTTCTTTAATAGAGGGCTGCACTAAACAGCTTAAAGCAAAAATCACCACTAACAGGCCTATGGTGACAATCTTATAAACCAAGGGTAAACAAAAATAATTAGCAGTTAGAGTTAGTGTCCACACAAAGGGATCAAAAGATTGATGGCTATATTTTTTTTTATTTTCAGCTATTTTAATTCACTGAAAAATGAACATAATTATAATTAAAGTTGTAAAAATGGATTGTTAAAACAAAATTAAAAAAGAACAACTAAATATATAGCAAATTTGTACACGGTTTTCCTGAAAGAAATTTTAAATTTTTTTATCTAACTTAGCTTCCAGCAAAAACCTTAATTAAACTTTTGCATGGACTGGAGTTGGGGTCATTGACCTTAGTGTTAGTTAGCATACTTAACGCAGACAAAGAGTTTAAGAGGACCAAAGGAGTATTCTTTAGGTTCATTGCATTAACCCATAAACTTTTAGCTGTGGATAGAGATCTTAATGACTTGATGAGGTTGTTGCAATATCTACAGTCTCTCTCATTTAGCCAAGTGGCTTCTTCTATGGTGTAGTGTTTCACTTAAATTTAAAATTGTGATTTACCCTGGTCTTTTTTTCTCTTTATCTTTTCACTTTACAAAAAAGCTTAATTCTACCTGAGGTAGTAAAGGTTATTTTAGAACCTGTCCTTAGAAGGGTTTAACAAGCTACAGTTGAATACTAAGTGAACTCTTCAAGTTTCAGGGAGAACCAGTTTAAAAGCTACCACGTTTACTATCATTTTTACTTTAGAAAGGGCCTAGGGACTTAGTGAAGAACTTACAGATTCCTTCCTTTAGCTTAAGATTCTTCACACTTAGCATTATCCAGCTGCCTGTTTTTTTTATAGCCAGGTGTTCTCTTCCTGTCTGAAATTTTTTTGTATAGCTGCAATGCCTTATTGAAAATGTCAGAAGAAGGCTTAAATCCTTCTTAGGTCTATAAAACATCTCTGACAGCTTTTGGTATTGTGTTAAAACTTAAGATGAAACACCAAAAGGCCGTAGCTATAGTTTGGTTAAAAAAATCAAAAACTTAGTTGAGCTTTGTACCTTTTTGTTGTATATAAACATAGCTAAAGATAACCAAGTGTGCCAATTATCCTGTTTCTTGGTGGTGTGGCAGCGTAAATAGTGTTCTAAAACATGGTTTGCTTTCTTAGTTTGATCATCTAGTAAGGGTGAAAAGCTAAAAAGATCCATTGCTTTATGCCCAGGTATTCAGCAATTAGGAGAAGAAACTGTGAGACAAATTGTTTTTTAATTTACACTATTAGTAAAGGAAGTTTATTTAATAAGCCTCTTTTAAACATCTCACCTAAATTTTTTGCATTAATAGTCTTTATGCAGGGGTAGAACTCTGCACACTTTGTATTTTGGCATATACTACCATTATAGCATAGTAACCATTAAGTACTGAGGGTCAGTTATAAAGTATACACTGAATTAAGACCAAGGGCCAACTGTTATTCTAAGTAGGAGGAGTAAACCCACTGGTTTGGATGTTGTAAGTTTGTTTTTTGAACAAAATAGACAGGATTTAATGTGCTCTTTGACAAAAGACTCTAAACTTATCCAGTTATATCCTGCTTTATCAAAAACATTGTACTTGCTGTTATAGGGTGACCTGACAGTTTGTGGTCATGACATTGTTGAATTACCTCAGTTTTAAATATTTATAAAAAACCCAAAGAAGTCCCTTAATGAGCAGTGAGTAGTTTATAATGATATAGTCTTTAACACTTTGAGAGGAAAGCGTTCTCAAATTATGTTTTTTTCAATATTGTAAACTAGTCCATCTTTTGTGCGTTCAATATCCTATTAAAAAAAGTAGCTGTTAGTAAAAATACTTAAACAAAGATTCTGGCAGCAAGGTAAAATTGTTGAAAGTATCTAGCTCATTGGGGTTAAAGATGTGGGCTGTGTCTCTGCTGAGAAAGTCAGTAAAAATGTTGAGTTGTTCTCTCCTATATCTATATTACAAAGTTGTAGAAGGCTAGTCCATAAAGTCATATCGTTTGTCTTTGATTATTTTTTGAAAAAAAATTATAAAAATTTTAGTAACTTTTGGTCAGAGTGGATAGTGACTGTGTGACAAGCATTCTGCAGGTAGTGTTGCCATTTGTTTAGAGCACTCACTATAGATAGCATCTCCTTATTGTGTACTAGAAAGTTTGTTTCTGCCAGCAACATCTTTCTTAAGAAAAAAGCCACAGGATATTCCACCCCATCCAGTCCCATCTGGAGTAGAACTGCTCCTGCTGCAAAGTTGAAAGCATCAGTTTACAGGACATAAGGTTTAAAGGGATCTGGCAGGGCTAAGACTGGGGTGCTGGTCCTTTTTATTGATTTATTAAAAGCATTTTGCTGGTCTACCCCCCAAAAGAAAGAATTTTGACTGATGTCATTTGAGAAAAGGAAGAGTTTCTCCTGACAAGTTCTTAGCATACTTCTTCATTAAAGTAATAATTCTCAAATTGTAATTATGTTATGTTTATTTATAGGTTGTTTACAGTTAAACACCGCTGCTACCTTATCAGGACAGGCTCTTAGCCTTCACTAAAGATAATGTACCTAGGAAAGACACCTGATTTATAAAGAATTTAAAATCAGGTGCTTATAATTGAGAGGAGCACTTGTCAAATGCCTAAAAAAATTCCTCAGATCTTTATGGTGCTGTTAAAATGAGGGTGAGAAGACTAGGATATCATCCAGATACGCTATGCAACAGGAGCCTACCATTGAGCCCAAGGTATTGTCAATAAATCTTTTTTAAAGAAGGCAGGTGCATACTTCAGGCCAAAGGGCATGGTTGTGTAATAGACAGTTTAGACTTAAACTTAAAGGCTTTATGTTGGCTGGAAATTTCTCACACTGGTATTTAGTAAAAAGAATCCCTAAAATATCAGCTTAAGCATATTTCATATCCTGAGATTTTAATTATAATGTCTATCAAAAAAAAGGGGGTAGTTGTTAATTACTGTCACAGAATCCAATTTCCTGTAATCTACAAAAACTCAATTTCCTAAGGCCTTAAGTACAAAAGTAACCGGGTTAACTGTGGCTGATTTAAATGAGACAACTACTCCTGAAAATAGCTTTAACTCTATATATGTTTAGAGGCTCTTTAGATTAAGTATATCATAAAGATATATAGCTACCTATGTACTTTTCTGTGTTAGATTTAGTTAAAATAGATAAAGTGGTTTGCAGTGATTTTTGAAGTGACTTTTTTATTAAAAAAAGTCTGGAATCCCTCTAGTGTAAAGATAAAAGTGTTTAGAAATAAACTAGACTAGGTGGAGGTGACATTTTTGTTAAGGTTGCTAGATAAAGTGTTGACCATTTCTCTACTAGTTTCTGGTAGAAATTTTTATCAGCAGCAAGGTATGAGTTGTTATTGTTAATCTTAATCAATACTTGTCTAGCAGCCAGATCTATAGAGGGGTTATTTAGCCACAATCAGTCCATGCCTAAAATGACAGGGTATGTTAAATTCCTAATCATCCTTAAACTTTTAGCAAAAAATGATGGCCTTTATTTTAATCTTCATTTATTTTTTTGTTATAAATAAACTTACACTAGCAACAATAGCCAATGTAAAAGTAAAGCACTGTTATAATTCAATTTTAGACTTTTAGCCAGTCTTTTAACGTATATAACTTGACATGGAATTTATAATTAATAACAATTATCTACCTGTATTATAAATAAAAAAAAGAGAAAGTTTTAGGAAGAACTTGTAGTTTTATTTATAGGTTTTAAGTTATAATAAAAATTATACATAGAAGTTGTAGGGGGCTATAATGGAGCTTTCAAGTTTTTTAAGGTCCTCACAGGTTTCCAAAAAGTCAGGCTTCAGGTTATTAACATTTAAGATTGTTAATATACTAATATTAAAGCCTTATAAAAAAAGTTTAGTGAAGCTTTCTGGGTATAGGCCTGTCCTTTGTGCCAGGAGATTAACCTTTTCTTTAGTACTATGTTACCAGTAAGTTTTCCTGAGCCAGGTTCCTAAAGCTTTATCAGCTTGAGCTCTAGACATAAGGAAAACAGTACTGTTTTTTTGGAATTTTTTTAGGAACTGTGAAAAAAATTTGCTTTAGATGGGGTTCTGCAACAGCAGCTTAAAAGCTGCTTTTTCAATGGGAGGGGTAGCACTTTCAGTAATTTTTTAATTTCTCTTGGTCACTGACTTGATGGTTTTAAATTTTTACATTGAGAAGTCCACTAAGCAATTGTTTATGATTTCTTTTAAATCTATTTTTACTTGAGCTGGATGTAATTGGGTGAAAAATAATGTTGCTGATACTAATACTATTATAAGGAGTATTTGGTTGATAGGACCAGGACCAGGTAATATAAAAAAAGGCAAAACTCATAAAAAAAGTTGTATACCAAGTAGACAATTGTTTTTCATGGTAACACGCTAATTTATTTTGTATTAGCAGAAAAAATTTAAAAAAGTCTTTAGTATTATGACTCAGGGGTTATGTAAACAGGTTGCTTACTCTGAAAAAGGGCTGCACTAATTAGCTCAAAGTGGAAGGGACCACTAACAGGTCTTTAGTGACAACTTTCAAACCAAAAATAAACATAAATAACTAGCAGAGAGGCTAGTGTTTACACAAAGGGATCAAGGTATCAATGGTTGAGTACATATAACATAAATTTAGACATGCTGACTTACTGGAAAGAATTAATAAAATGTGCAAAAAAAAAAAGTTGTAAAATAATTTATTAAAACAAAGTCAAAAGAGACAAACAGATTTTTTTAAAATTTCTCATGGTTTTTCTGAAGAAAATTTTATTATTTAAAAGTCTTATGTAACTTAGCTTCCAGTAAAAATTTTAATGAATGATTTGCATGATTTGAGTTGGGGCCGTTAACCTTAGTGATAGTTAGCAATCTTGATGCAGGAAAAACTTTAGTAGGTTTAAAAAGATATTAATATGTCTATGGTATATACAAACTTATTATATAATTTGCTTCTTTTTACAATTTAAGAACAAAAGATTGTAGCTATCCTGCTAACTAATGCAATTTAATGCCTTAAGTTTTCTTTAACACCTGAGCTAATAAAAAGATTAAAAGAAAACTTTATCTTTAACTTAAAATTTTGCTTATAATCCTGTTTAAATATAGGAAGTGCAATTGGCTAACAATCTAGCTACAGTAAGCTAATAATTATATATAATTGCAGATTACAACTTTAAGTACTACTTTATGTTTATTTAATGGTTGCGTTTTATAAAATCAATTAATAAATATTGTTTGTTGCTTTTAAATTAAATAGATTTATAACTTCTAATTCTTTTTTTTAATTAGACTTTTTTTATAATAGACTGATATAAATAGATCAAAGTTATATAATTGTTTATCTTCTATATTATATGTATATTCTATAGCAAGTAAATATTGCAGAAGCTTGAAATTTAAAAAAAAATTGCCACAATTAATATAAAGTAGATCTTAATAATTTCAAATTTCTTTAACTTTGTTTAGTCCTTGGGCTTTGCTTATCAAGTACTATCTGCAGTCTAAACTTATAGTGGATCTAGTATGCATAATTTTTTTTATTAATTTTCTCCACAAACTCCTAGGTTTTTAGCAACATAGTATATTCCACTTGGTTTGCAAAAATTTTGTCCTCTTTAATTTTTAATTGTAACTCCGGTTCTAAGCAGAAAGTTTATTAAAAGAACTTTAAACTTATATTCAAAACCAGGGTTTGTCTGACCTAGATCTTAGTTTTTTTAACATTTAAAAATCTTAAGTAATTATCTACTAAAATTTTAAAAGAGTTATCATCTGCTTAATTGTATCAAATAAAAAGGCTTCTACATAAAGGTCCTCAGCTTATTTTAATCTTGAAAACCAGTTTAGGGAAGAGCTAGTTCTATACCAATTTACTAAAATGACAAATTTGCTTAAAATAGCCAAGTAAGTATAGAAAATATCAGCTAGCCTTTATAAACTGTTGCAAAGAATAATAAATCTTTATATGTTGTAAAATACTTTTTTAAATTTTTTCTGGGTTTGTATAAATAAAAAGGTTTTTAATTATAAATATATGTACTTAAAGTTTATTATTAAGTTTTATGAGAGTGAAAAATAGTTATCTTGTAGTTTAGCTTTCTACTTATTTATATATGTAGTTTAACAACTTTTTTTTAGTTATTTTTTCTTCTGTCTATTAGGCATTAAAGAGGTGCTTTATACTTAGATACTTCTGTTTAGTAAACTTCTCTCACCTGATCTGAATTTAACTATATAAATTTTTAAATTTTTAACCCAAGAAAATATTGAGTCAAGATAGGTAAGATCTCTTAAAAATTTTGGATATTTTTTAATAAGTGGCTATAATTTAAGTTGTAGTTCTTCATAAAAAAAACTCTAAATATTGTATAAGCAAAGCTTTTTTTTAAAATTAGTGAATAAAGCTTTTTTTTGCAATAGCCTGCTAGAACTTCTAATTTTACTTTGTAAGCTTTTTATACAATAATATTGGCTGAAATTAATTGTTTTTTAATAAAATACTGACAGTATGCAATATTGTATGTAAGCTAATATCACTACAATATAAATCTACTTAAAGTTTTTAGAATTAGTCATTTACTAGAAACCGCTAGAACTAAATGATAATAAAGTTGATACTGGATCTATCAATGGCATTCAAAGGAAGAGGAGAGTATCTTTTCTTTATGGCAGCCTTAAAGTTTTTCTTCTAGCTCTATTGGCCCTAAGTTAAAGCTTGCAATTTATTAAAGGCATAGCAAAATATTTTTTATAAATAGTCTATAACCATACCTCATTATATATATAAAACAAAAATCTTTTCTTTATTCTTAAAAAGCAAATATAATCTTAATTTAAAAAAAGTATATATTGCTACTTTTTTTTTTATTTTAAACAATTTAAGTCTTTCTTAATCCTTTTATTTATAAATAGTATAAAGTTTAGTAAAAATTTATGAAATTTAAGTTGCTGATAAGAGCCTTAAGTCTAATATATTGACAGTAAGCTTAGCACTTAAAAAACTTTAAATAAGATTCTTATAGAAAATATTTATTTGTATCATATTTTATGATTTTACAAAAGTTATATTACTAGATTTAATCTTTATTAGTTTTTACTTTACCAAATTAAATTATAAATCTTAATTAATATAATAGCCTAGTATAGTTAAGCTATATACACTTAATTCTTAGTTAGGCATTTTTTTTTATGTTAGCCAGTTTAATGCTAATCAGTAACTTTTTTAGACTTTTTAAATTTTATTCTAAATTTATTTTATTTTAAATATAATTTTAGTCATTTTAATCCACTATGTGTTTAGCATTACTAGGATAGCTAATTTTAATAAGAAATGTAAGCTTTAGTACATTTATATTTTTAATGATTTTAACCACAAAAAATAGTAAAAAGTGACAAATTATAAAAAAATATAAGCCATATAAAATATGGCATCATCAGCAAATGCTAAACATATAGACTAGCTTAAAAGGATGCTTATTTGGGTCAAGAACAGAACTTAGGTTTTTTTTAATATAACAAAAAAAAAAGATTAATAGGTTAAAAGATAAAGAGTTGATAATTTTAGAAAAAAAGTAGTAATTTTATTTTGGCCCTTTAGCTTTGCCATGTTTTAAATCTTGATTGCAAAAATGCAGATATTAGCAAGATTATGTCCTAAGTAATCTGAATTTTCCTATTAAAATAAAGATTCTAATTTATGTTTCTGTAAAAAAAAAGTACTAAATGCTAGTCCATACTTTACAAGTAGTAAAAAGTAATTGACCTAATCTGAATAAAAAATATATAATCTAGTTAAAAAATAATCTAATAACCAAAGAGCTAGCATATATTATCAAATCATTTATGTTTTTTATTTATATATATAAAAATATATAAATAAAATTTCTGTAGTAGTTTCTATAGATTTCAAAAATTTTCTAATTTTTTCTTCAATGTATATAAAAAAAAGTTCTTAGCTTCTCTTTTTTTTAGTTAAATTAGATCTTTTTTAAACTACTTTAGCATATACAGTAAAAAAAGAATTCAACTTATTTTTGCTTTTCATTTTATTATATAGAATTTACTTTATCAAGTTTCATATTCATTTAATTCAAATTTTTTTTGTTAAACCCTTTATAGTTAATGTAATTAGCATGGTCTTAACTAGTCTTAATTTAAGCATATAAATATTTACTAAGCTTTTACATATTGTTATGTTAAAACTAATTTATATAAGCAAAATTACTTAATATAAAAAGGACTGTAGATATTTATATAAAAATTAAATTTTTAAAAAACAATCTTGTAAATAGCTTTTGTACGTACATTTACAATTTTCTAAAAATGTTAAAAATTAAATAGTTTCTATGTTATTTAAAAACATAATTGAAACACTTTTGACAATATCTATAAAAAAAAAAAAAAATATATTTTGCAACTATACAGACTTAAATGCTTAATATAAATTAAAATTAGCGTTTTAAGTTAGTTGATATGTTTTAAATTATTGTAGATTTTATGCATTAGCTAAGAACCTAATTAGTATCAATATAGCAAACTCATCTGACAAGTTAAAAAACAAACTATTAAGTTTGTATTATCAAAAAATCATAAATATTCAATTACTTATTTAAAGTTCACTTTTTAATTATGCTTTGCGTATACTAAACTTTTAAAGAGAAGAAAAAAAATTTATTCTATTTTTAAAAATATTAATTGTTTTGTTAAATTTAAAAAGGTTTCTTGCAGCCAATACTGAAATCTTTAGGCATTCTTTATACCCCAAAAACTTCACATACAGTTAATGCAATTTTATAACTACTTAGATATTACAAATTTTATTTTATAGATAAGATTTATCAGTTAAAAAAGATAAAAGTTTTAAATAGAAAATAATAAAATTTAATTTAGTTCTTTTAGCTTTAAATCTTACTCTTAAGCTAAATTTAAATTAATAAATAAACTTTTATCTAAATTTTTTTCCTTTTCTTATTAATATTTTCATGAATTTATCTATAAACCCTGTTAAATCATATTTTTTATGTAAAAAAAAACTGTAATAATTATAATTTTTTTTTTATTTTTACTCACCATATAAAATATACTGAAATGTTAAAACTACCTATAGTCATATACACTATATAAAGTATTCTTTCTCCAGAAGCAATTTGTTTTATTGAGACTCTCATCTTTTATAATAAAAAATCTTTTTTAAACTTATTTTCATAATTTAAGTAATGACCAATACTATTACAGTTATATGTTTTTAATTGTTATGATAGACAATTTTTCTTCCACTGATTTTTTATGTAATGACTAGTGTTTTCTTAAAATATAAAGTCAGATTAAAAATTGTATAAAACTTATATTAGTATAATTAGATTGCTTTGTGTTTTCAAACATATAACTTGCATTTTAGAAACTAAAAAGGCAATAATTTTCTATATTACTAGATTTAAAAAGCTTGAGCTAACATTACCACTTGTAATTTTTAAGAAAAAATTTCATTTTTATCTATTTATAATTTATAAATTTTTAAATATATAGTTTTTTTGTTCTTGATAGTTGATAAAGAAGCCTTTATCGCTTTTATGATGCTTTTTTAGATCTTTTGTGTTAGAAAAACTTACTTACATTATAAAAAAAAATTGAGCATAATAAGTCTTAATTTATTAGAATTACTACAATCAAAAATAGTTAATGTTAATAGCTCTATTACTTATATGCAATCTTGATAGATGATAGGACTACAAAATCATTTGTCAAAAAAAATATTTATCTTATTTAGTCATATGATAGTTGATTAATATAATAAAAAAATTAAATGTTCATATTGTTATATTAAAAAAAAAAATCTGTTAACAAACTTTTTAAGAAGAAATTACTACCCCATCTAGCATCTTATATGCTGTTTAAAAACTATAAAATACAAATTTATAGATTTCTGTTTATATAATTAATCTCCGCCCTATACCACTTAGAACTAATTGATTGTTTAGAAAGAAGCTACAGGAAAGCTAGCATTATTACAATTACAAATGTTATCATTTTTGATGTCCTAATCTTTTCATTAAACAGATTTTTAAGTGACCTTTAATTAAAGCTTTTCACTGTATTTTTTTTAAATTAAGCTTTATTTATGATTTTTATAATTAGATAGAATTAAAATTAATAAGCTTTAGAAACTTTTTTTTTAATGATGGCACTCATTTACTTGCCACATTTATTTGCAAAAAATATATATAAATATATTATAGTGATTCTAAAAAAAAGACTAAGGCTAAGTATTAACTATTACTATACTCAATCATTAGCCTGATATATTTTATTCTTAGTTGTTATTTTTGTGATGTTTATTATATTTTTTCTTTGCCCCTTTTATTTTTTTTTAATTCTCTTCTTTTTCTATTAAATTTCAATTATTTGCTGCACTGTTTAAATTTATTTACACTTTATGTATACAGTATTTGCTTCTTATGATAAGATAAAATTTAAAAACATCTGTTCTTAAATATTTAATATATATAGGCTTTATATTAAGTCTAAATTATAAATAAATTAATGTATAAATAATCTTTAGCTATAAAATTAGTCTAATAGCACTTAAAGCTTGATATAAGTAAGGTTTTTTTAATTTTTACAAACTAAAGAGAAAATTTAGTGAGTATTAAAGAAATATATTAAATAAAAAAAATTATGTTCTGATTATAACATTTTATATACTTGCTTTGTCTAGTTGCTATATAAAAAAAAGCTGCTACACACTTTATTGTTTATTTGATATTGCTAACTTGACTAATTTTTAATTGAAAAACTGTCTGATAGTCAGATCCTTAAAAAAAAATTGATTTTTTGGCTATAAAAAGTAACAAAAAACTAAATGATAGATTTTGATGACTTATGTATTAAATATATTTTATAAAACTTGGTCAATACTTGTTTTAAGTCTTAATAGTTGCCAAAGTGTCTTGTATTTTACTATAAAATATATAGAAAAATTTTATATAAATATTTAAAGCCTATGATGCTTTTATCATATGATCTTTTTACAATATACTAATAAAGAACTTATAAAGATCTAAATCTGCTGCTATTTTTTCATTGTAAAGTAAGATAACTTTTACTATTTGCCAAACAATTTATATCAAGCACCTTTAGCCTGCTTACTTACAAGCTTCTAATTAAGAAAAATTTATAAACATGTTACTTCTATACTTTATCAATAAATAAATATAAAGTAAAGATAAAATAATATAACTAATTTTTTTATGCTTTGCTATTTAACTTTACTTTTTTTTTAAAGTACTTACCTATATTTATAATGAGTTTATTTTTTTTATTTTGACATTTTTTTTGTTTTAATTTTTTAATAAAAATTACTACAATTTAAATTGAGCACCATATCTTATCATGTTTATTAATTTTTTCCATCATTTTTAGATTAACTTTATTGTAAAGCTTTTTCTTTAACAATCTTGACACTATACTATGTAAAACTTAGTATGTATTATTGTGGTAGCAGTTTAACCTTTTACTAATTTTTAGAAACTCTATTTTATGATAGAAAAACTAAATTAGATTTTTTAATAAATATTTAGATAATAGAAACCCGATTTTTAAAATCTAAAAATAATGTATGTTATTAAAAATTAATAAACTACTTGCACTGTACTATGTATTGTGTAAAAAAGCTTAATATAGGCTAATAAAAGACCTACACTTATTACTCTTGCTTTAAACTATATTGTAGTAAACATAACATCAGTTTTAAAATTATTATTGATATAGTTTAGCAAAATTATTGCTGTAGAATAATTAAGTAATGTTTTTTATTTGACTAAGTCAAATTTTTAAAGACATTTCCAAGTCCCTGCCAAGAATACATGCTATTGTAACTTTAATTTTATAAATGCTCTCATTTCATTATATCTAGCTAAAATTAACAATTTTTTTTTAAAGTTTTATCTATAAGTTAGACTATATTATAGATATAACAAATAAAAATAACATAAAAATTAATTTTTTTAGTACACTATATGTCTTTAAGTTATATTGCTTGCTGATTTATAAAAAATTTAATTTTTCTACTAATTTTTATATAAAATCAAAATTAAAAAAAAAACAAACAATAAGATTGTGCTTTTTATATAAACAATATGATTTTTTGTAAGTTCTGAAGGCTTACAGATTAAAAAAATATTGAAAAAAGCTAACTTTATAAGCTCTGATTAAGTTTATAATAAAGATATTAATGGCCAAACAAACAATGTCCAATTAATTAGCTAACATCTAAATAGTATTAAATTTTTACTTTTTAAGCTTTTTATTATAAAAAAAGTTCTGGTAAAATTGAGCTCAATTTAATAAATTTATTCAAGTCTGATTAATAATCTTATAATGTAAATAAGCAACTGCAGCTAAAAATTTTCAAAAAAATTTAAAAATTTAAGTTAGATGTATTTTAAATAGTTATTTATTTTTAAATTGACTTGTAAAGATAAAAATTTTAGTGATCAAGCAATATATAAGAATCTCTTTATTTTTTAAGATATAAAAATTTTTCTAAAAACTTGTTATGTTTTATATATATATAATTTTTTTTAGCAATGAAAATTCTATCTTCTTAATAAGTATTTATTTAAGGTTAAAATATAATTAATTTGTATCATATAAAAAAAAAACCAGCTTTATTTAAACTATAAAATTTAGTACTGTAATAAACTTTTTATATTCAGATTCTAAATTTTTTTATTAACATTCTAAGATTACTAACTTTGTTTTCTGAGTTAAAACACTATCATTATGTTTTATAATTTATATTTGTAACACAATTTTAAGTTTCTATCAATTTTGAGAGTACATAAAAAAGAAAGGCCTTACCATAGCTATATGTAACTTACAAATTTTAGCTACAATTTATTATTATAGGCATTAAGTATTTTATTATAAATCTAAATAAGGTAAACTTTAATTTTTTAGATTGCAAAGTTATTTTAAAAGTAATATTTTTAACCATCTTTAAATTTTTTTTTGTTGAAATTAGGATTTTAATTTCTCTTAATAGTTTGATACACTCATGAGATTTACCTATCAAAATATAATCAAGGCAAGCTAAATATGTTTTAAAAATGCATTAGTGATAGCTAGAAAAGTTTAAAATACTTAATTTATAACTTTAAATAGCAAGGCTTTATAAAAAAATTTAAAATGATAGACATAAAGGAAATATCTTAAAACTTTATTGTTATAAAAACTAAAAAGTAACTTTCTTCCTAATAATATTGCAGAGATAGTTAAAAAAAGAAGGCCTAAATTTTGTTTTATAATTTATACTTTAAGCCTCATTAATTATAAAATACAATAAACAGAAAAAACCAACTAAAAAACAAAAAATCTTAATACATTTAATAAAACCCAAATTTTGATATCAAAACATAAATATTTTTTAACAACTTCTTAGAAAATATTTTGTGAGTTAAATAAAATAATTGTTTAAACTACATATAGCCCACATTTTGACCAAATAGATTTGAATACTTTTCTTATATAAATGCTTAAAATTTTATTATAAATTAAAAACATACTTTTAAGGATATCATTAAATAAAAGATAACTGTCTAAAAAAGGTTATTAATAAATGAAATAAAAAACTTATGTTTTGTAGAATTTAAAAAATATCTTATGTTTCTAGCTAAAGAATTATATAAAAATTATTAGAGGCTAGATTTGTCTAATTATCTTGACCAATTTGATTAAACTAAACTGCTTAGAAAAAAAATGCTTAGCATAGTATAAAATTAATTACAGTTTTATTTTTTTCATAAAATTTTTCTAACTTTAAAACTAAAGTGATAACTTTACAAAAACATACACATTTTTTAGTTAGAAATAAATAGGATCATATTTTTAGGCAACATAAAAGAATTATTTTAAATTTAATTAAACCACCAGTATTATAAGCCATTAATCTAGTGTCAGCCTTAACAAAAAAAAAGGAATATTATTTCAGCTATGAAAAATATTAGATTTTGTAATAATTACTAAAAATATTTTTTATCAATACTATTAGGAAAAATATTCAACTAATCATTAAACTTGATATAAACTAGCACTTTTGCTTATAAATGCTATATTTTACAATTTTTATAGATTTTATAACTTTTATATCTAACAAACAGAGAAAATAGCAGTCAGAGCAAATTTTTTAGAAGAAATAGATAAAGGGAAACAACAGTGCTCTAAATATTTTTTTAGCCAGATTCATCTAAGTGAGATAAAATTTAGCTTAGTAATATTTTTAGTAAAATTAAACTATAGATATCTATATAAGCAAATGTTTTTTTAGTATTATGGTATGTTCTTTTTAATAAATTAAACTTAACAAATTTTACTTTATAGGCCTACTTTTTTTTATATGAAAACAACAAATTATTTTTAAAATTTAAATTTTTGTTAGCCCTTTTTTATTTATACTTTTTTTTTATTTAATTCTAAAATTTAAAGTTTATAATAAAACAACTTTCTTTATTTTAGTCATTTTTACCTGTTGTTTTTTTATGATAAGTAAAAGGTTGTTACAACTAGAAAAGTGATTGAAATTAGAGCAGAAGATTAAAAAAGTATTGTTGTGTTAAAACAAAAACTAAGTTTTGAAAATTTTTTGCTATAAATTAGTGATCTAAAATATTAATTCTATAGCTTAAAATAGAAGACAGTTCAATATAAATGATTAATACAATTCATAACAAAAATAAAATAATTAGGAGTAGAAAATAATTACTTAATAAAAATATATATATATATACTTGGGTTTATAGAAATAGCAGCATTGCAGTTTAGGATATTACCAAAACAAATGAAAATATCATATGAATGTATAATACAAAACAAGTAATTTTTTTTTTTTTTTATAAAAACTAATAAAAATAGATTGGCATTGTATGTTTTATTCAACAAAAAAAAAGATTAGAAATTTTAGGTTGCTTAGATAACAAATAAAAAATTTAATTATGTAAGTTTTTTCTTTTTAACTAATTTTATCAAAATTATATATATTTTTTTGTTCAATAATCAATTTGTGTTTTTTTAGTTAGCTTATAAAATTTTATCAATTATAACTGCAATATTATATTATTATTTAAAACTGCGCAATACAATAGTTTGCAAACATAAAAAAAAAAAGTTAGTTTAGTTTCAACTCTTAATTTTGTTACTTGACTTGCTAAGGTGTTTTAGCTTTTTCATAAAACTCATTATTTAGTAAAAATTATAAGGTAAGTTATATTTGCAAGCGCAAAAACTGCTGCACTGTGTTATTATACCCATTAGGTATAAGAAAAATGATAAAGCTTTTCAATGTTAATAGCATAGTTCAAAAAACTACTTAGTCATAAAATAGCATATCTGACAAACTAATAAATCCCATAGCAATATAAAAGATAAATAGCTTTCATATATAAAATTATATAAAATCATCTTATTTATGAGATACTCAACATAGAATTATATTCCTAATAAAAAAAACTATTAAAGTCAATGCTTTACATATAATAAAAAAATTTAATAAAATGACTATATTGCTAATAATTTCTAAAAAATTAGTAAGTAAACTTAATCAAAAAAAATTTATATTACAAAATATAATAAGAATTAATTTAGTCTGCAAAGTAATAAACAATCTATCATATTACAAAATTATAAAAATATTTTTTTTTAGTTTAATGCAAGTGCTGATATAACTTATTTAAAATTTCTAAAAAAAAAAATAAATCTTAGTGCAAAAAATTATAATGTTTGTATCTTAGTGCTTTTTTGTCTTTATTTTTTTTATGCATAATATATAATATAAAATTTATTTTAATCTCAGCTGCATCAATCGAAATTTTTATATGTGTTTAAGGGGTGAGGCTTCTAGAGTATTTTAAAAATTCTTTATACAAGCCTTAAGATATAAAAGCAGTTTCTAAAGAACTTGTTGCAGGATTAGTTTAGTTTTAATTTTTTTCTAATCATTCTACTTAGATTTATAATCTCTAAAAAACTCATTCCAATCTACTTTAAAGGTAGCAACTATGAGTAGCTCCACCAGAATTAAAGATATAGCTTTAGCCTGTGCAACCCTAGCTATACTTATAGATCCTTATAGTAAATAAAACTATGAGTTGATAAGTGATAGGCTTAGCCATATCTTTTTGCATAAGAGCTCATTTTTCCATTGTTAAAGTTTATTAAATTAAGTATGTAGGGCTTTTATTTAAAAAAATTTATATCAGTATGTGTCCTCAAAATAGCCTGAGTGAACCTTGTTATCTATATTGGCCATTATAAATTTTTGCTTTCAACTAGGTCAATATATAGCCAGAGGAGTCTAAACAAACAAGGAGAGCTCCTTATTGTTGCATCTGCCAACCACTTGTTTAGTCTTAAAAAGATAAAATACTAAGTTTTTTGATCAGTAAAAAGATGATGTAGTACTTAAGTCTGGACCCTTATAACCAAAATATTACTTTTTTAGTAGTAAACAAAATAAAGAGTTATATATCCAAATTTCTTTTTAAATAAAACAAGACCTCTCATCACTGCTTTTTATATAAATTTGTAGTTTGATATCAGATATCTTTATACTTAAAACCATGATTACTTGACTTCAGGTTGTTTTTTAAAAAAAAATTGTAACTGGTAGCTTTATTAGCTTATTATACTCTACTATTGAACACAATAAAACTATATTTTTTTTTAAAAAAACCTCTATATATATTGGTAGAAGCAAGGTAGGTATGCTTAAAGGGGCATTTTTTTTTTATGACTAATTCAATTTGATCTTAAACTAATTCTTTTTTTGAAATATAGCTAATATTTTTTTTTCTCATTTTCTCAATTGTAGTGATGCTGTGCAAAACTATTCTCCTCATTTATACATTATATATTTATCATTGAGGCTAAAATCAAATTAACTTTGACTTAAAATGTTTATAAGCATTTAGCCACATGTCTTTAAATTTAAAGTTTAAATAAAACATATAAAGATGTTATCTGTTGCAATTAGAATCAAAATTTTAAATAGGCAAAATTACTTCTTTACCTTATAACTTATATTTTTTATTATTATAAAAAATACAAGATTAGTATATTTAATAAATTAGCAAGCTTGCAAAACTTGACTTTACTTTTTTACTTGTAATAAAGTAGCAATATTTGCTTTTTATATAACGAAACAGCTACAAAAGGGATTAAAGTTAAGCTTTTAGCTATATTCATTAGATTTTTTCATTTTAATTATTTATTTTTGATTAATAATTAATATAGATTCTTAATTTAAGAAATTATAATGTTTAATAGATATTATTGCTAAAGTTGAGTTTTTGTTAAGTATTTTTTTTTTTCTATAGTTGCTAAAAACGCTTGAGCTAAATTGGATTTCCTAATTTGATAGCATGATTTTACTTAAAAAATACAAATATTTTTTGTCATTGAGACTATAATTAATTTTTTTTATTTTTAAACTGTGTTTGTTTTCTCTAATGCAACATTTTTTTTCAACAATAAAAACAAACTTGAAAATCTTTTTCTGTGTTAAACAGCCTAATTTGTTATGCATTTTTACTTTAATAATTTTTCTTATCTTAGTTTTCATAATAAAAAATACTTTTTACCTTCTTATTAAGTTCATAGCAACTAGTTTTTCTAAAATATTAAAAATAATGTTGACTCTGCTGAGAAGTCTTAAGAAGTAAACCAAAAATTGGATTTATTTGTTTGTGACTTATAAAAAATTTAAACTTATTATATATTAAAATAATCAGTGAAAGAAAAAAATTATAAGGTAGACATATAAGAATGGTTTTTAAAAAATTTCTCTAGTCTTTGCTATATAGATATTACATAAGGAAATTTTTAATTTTAATAAAGCAATATTTGCTTAAAATTATAAGGTTAAAATTGTACCAAGATTGAAAATACATAACTAAGTTTTATTTTTATAAAAAAAATATATTTTTATAATATGTGATATTACACTTAATGTTAATTTAAGATAAGTTTTTATATTGAATTTTCAAAGAATTTAAAAAACAAATTAGATAGAAAAAAATTTGGTTTAAGGGGTTACTATCATTATAGCAACTATCACTAACTCTTTACTTATACTGTCTAAAGACAATTAGATGCTAGTAGATTGAATACCCAGTATTATTATATTAAGTTGCTATATGCTTTTAGGTTTAACAAAGCAAATTTATTTTAATATCAGAAAAAGATTTTAATTTAAAATTGTAAGAATCAAACTATAGTATCTAGTTTAAAAAAATTATTAAATAAATGTCTAAATTTTATTTTTAAAGCTTAGAACTTAAAGATATTTTATTATCTAAATTTTCTTATTAATCTTAACTAGAATTGTTGCTATAATAAAAAAAATTATATATCATATTGTTTTAAGCATATACCAATTAATTATTTTATATATCTTACATTCAATTATATTGCACTAAGATCTTAAAGAGAAGGTAGTTTAACACACATGTTAAAGTAATCAATCAGGCTTTAATGTGTTTAGTTTAAATATACAATCAAATCTTTTCTATAGTGCATATTACAATTGGTAGTTTTTAATTAATGGATATAAAATTTATCTTTATCATTATCTTTATTTGATATATATTAGTTAAGAAGTTTATAATTCTTTGCAATAAACCCTAATTATTATAACAACTATTGCATAGGGAAGCTGTAAGATTAAAATTACATTAAAACTTTCTCTAAACTTTGCTCATTTCTTTTTATAAAAACCTTTTATCATCTCATTCATATATTTGCATTATTAGTTTTCAGAATTATTATATTTTTTAAGTAGTTTTATTTTAAACAAAATTATGTTAAAGTTTAACAAATTTATTTGCATAAATCTATTTTTCTTGATTGATAATCTCTCTGCTAGATCTGCAACAAAGTAAAACTTTAGAAATTGATTTATAATTCTTTTTTCAATACTTATGTCCAAATTGAAAAAAAAGTATGTGTTTTCCTTATTAAGGAGAAAAATTCAACCTAAATTGCAAAAAAATGCCCATTATTTATTAGATTTGATTGGCTTTATTTGTTAAAAGCAGGTTTTTTTTGTGATTAGTTTATGCTTGAGCTACTTATTATTGAGAATAACTATATTTCATTAATTGTAGCAAGGTAATTTGTGGCATTTTATTTAGCAAATCTTTTTTCCTTTTGCAGTAGCAAATACTTAAATAAGCTTAAGCTTGATGTAAATTTTTTTTTGCATGTGCTTTACAAACTCATAACCTAGGAGATCAAATTTGAGGTAAAGCCTATTTAAAATTGACTATAGGTTAGTAACATTTTAATTGCAAAAAAAGTTTGTAATTTCTGTTAT
>CALNHX010011030.1:0-35326 GCA_940337035.1 Agriotes lineatus
TTGTCTGTACTACCCAAGACAAAAAAAACTAGTACAGTTTCTGAATGTGTTTGCTTTAATATGTATAGTTGCCATAGTAAAATCACTGAAACAAACGGTGCACGTCATCAAATATCCATATATACAGGGTGTTTACGGTCTTGTGATTTTATTTTTAAGGGATGATTAACCACCTTAAAAGAAGACCATTAACGCTAAAATGCCTTAACAAAAGTTGTATAATAAGAGAGATATGACTTTTTTAAATTTTCATTTAGATTTTATGTTCTTATTTTTAAGGGGTGATTAAACATATTAAATTAAATTAAACAAATACACATTTTATTTTATTTCTTATTTAAAAAAACACCTTACACTAGATGTTTGAAGCTATCGCTCGATGTATCCATGAGTTGGCATAACTTACAAGGCCTAGATCTTGCCTTCGAATTGTTGTCGCAGGTGCTTCAACGCCGTTACGAAAATAATCTAAATAAATTTTTTCATTGGTGTATACCATGGTTTTCATAAGGCCCCATAAATAACAGTCTAGGGGGTTAAGGTCGGGTGACCGAGGAGGCCATGGAACAGCATCCCTCAGCCAATCCATTTATTTTCGAATACAATCTCCAGATGTTTGCGAATTAAAAGATTAAAGTGCGGCTGTGCGCCATCTTGAAGAAACCACATCTGTTGACGTACATTCAAAGGTACTTCTTCTAGCAGTTCTAGCAAATAATTTTGTCAAAAAAAAGATAATCATTTCCAGTCAATCGGTTTGGCAACACAAAAGGGCCAATAAGTTGTGCGTTGACCGGCCCCAACGTTTATCACGAATCTGTGCTGGAAATGATTACAACGAACAGCATGTGGATTTTCAACTGCCCAGATATGAGCATTATGACAGTTGTTGATGCCTTTACGTGTAAACGTTGCTTCATCAGTTGCCAACACAATGGAAGAAAAGTTTGGAATATCAGCATGTTTTTGCAGAAACCATTGGCAAAAATGCAATCGTAAAGGATGATCTGCAGGTTGTAATGCTTGTACTTTTTGTACATGGTAAGGATACAATTGATTTTCGCGCAGTGTTTGCCAAACAGTTCGATTTGAGACGCCTACTTGCCGAGATATTTCTCGAGTACTACTGGAAGGATCTTCTTCAACAAGGTTTAATATTTCTTCTTCGGAAACCAATATTTGTTGGTATCGGCCAGGTCCACCATCCCGACCTTGACGTGTTTACAGTACACCAGTTTCTCGTGCCCGGAATACTAGAGCAGTGAAGTTTTGTGGAATCGGAGTTAGCCTGTTAGGAAACCGCTCAGCATACAATCGGCTTGCAGCAGCAGAATTCTGATGTACTTCCCCATAAATTAACAGCATGTCAACGTATTTACTACTAGTTTTTTTTTTTTTTTTATTTAGTAATTAGCCAGCTCAGCAAACAAATTGCTATTCATAGCTTTGTTGATTAATACATAATTAACAAATTACACTAACAGACATAAGAACAGATAAAATACAACTGATATCTAAGAGGCACGAACTGATCTAGTTAATAATTAGGCACTACACATTATCTTCTACTGCTGAGTCATCGGATGTTAAGTATATGTCCTGCGGAAGTTTTCTTTTCAATCTAGTGTGAATACTTTGTCTTCCTATTGAATAGTGTACGGCGTTTTGACATTGATTGATATTTATCAAAAACTTTTTCGTCACTTTTTTGATGTGCTGCTGTATGGTAGGAACGGCGAGTTCGAAGTGGAGTTGTTCGTTTCTTACAAACCAAGGGGCGTTTACTATTATCCTTAGAATTTTATTTTGAAGGGTTTGAACTTTCTTTAAATTGGTACGTGATGTGTTGCCCCAAACGCTACACGCATAAGTAATTATTGGTCGTAGCAGCGATTTGTATAATAACAGAGAGCATTCGATTCGAAGTGGCGATTTTCTGTTCAATAGTGGGTACAGCTGGACAAGTCTGGAATGGCACTGATTTAGTTTTTTGTTGATGTGATATCCCCAGCTAAGTCGGGTGTCCAGAAAAACTCCCAAGTACTTAACTGCTCCATCACGAGGGCTCCATTCAATTCTGCTGTTGTGAATTGTTATATTTGGGAATATCCGAATGCGTTTAAGGGTAAATATTTTCGCAATGCACTTCGTTGGATTAATTGTTAGGCACCATTTTGAAAACCACTCACTGATTTCGTCAACTGCTGTTTGGGCCTGACGGATGGCAGCTTCTTGATTACAGTCTTGGGAAATTATTGACGTGTCATCGGCAAACATCGCCATTGATGAATTTTCTGGTGTTGGGATGTCATGGACGAACAGATTGAATAAAATGGGTCCCAGTATACTGCCTTGAGGGACTCCTGCGGTGATATTTTTTAAGGCTGAAGTTGTACCGTTTATTCTTACTGTAAAGGTTCTGTTAGTTAAAAATGATAGCAGAACTCTAATTAAGTAGTTTGGGAGTTGAAGTTGAATTAATTTATATGCTAGACCTTTAATCCACACCTTGTCGAAAGCCTGCTGTATATCCATAAACACAATAACGGTATATTTTTTATTTTCGAAGCCTTCTTCAATTAGTTCAGTTAATCGCAGAAGCTGGTGGGTTGTTGCATGATTCCGTCTGAAGCCAAACTGAAAGTTGGGCAAAATGCTCAGTTCAGTAGCTTTATCGTTTAGACGAGCGTAAATTACCTTTTCTAGCAGCTTAGAGAGTGTTGGCAATAGGCTTATGGGACGATAACTCTCGGGTTTAGTTTTGTCCTTCCCAGGCTTGTGAAACATCATGATCTGAGATATTTTCCATGTATTCGGAAAATACGATAAGCGCATACACGCATTAAATATGGATGCAAGGAAAGCTAAGGATTTTGTAGTTAGCTTCTTTAGAACGATGTTTGGGATCAGGTCGTGACCGGGCGATTTTTTGAGCGGGAGATTATTTATGAATGTTTTAATTTCTCCTGGGGAAGTTGGGTGCAAATCGAAGGAATTGTGCGGTGTATGGGTGGTTACATAATCTTCTACGGTGCGTATGAACTCCATATTGCGCTGTTCTTGTGTTGGTGTAAATACACATTCGAGATGGTCTGCAAGAAGGTTGCATTTTTCTATATCAGAACTGTATATGTTGCCATTTGCTGATAGCGAAGGCATTACTGGGTGTTGTTTCAGAATTCTTCGTGTTGCGAGCCATAGCGTGGGGTCACGTGGCTCTAGTTGTTCTATGTATCGGCAATACGTTTGACAGCGGTACTTTTCTAATTCCCATCTCACTTTATGCGTTAATCGGTTAAGCAGGATTTTCGTTTGTGGGGATCGTGTTCTTTGCCATTCTCTACGGGTTTTGTTCTTTTCTTGAATGAGTTGTAGTATGTATTTAGGCGGTTGTGCAGTATTATCAAGTGTCTTACTTCTAGCAGGTAATGTCGAAAGTTGGGTGCTGTGCTTAATTGCATTAGTATATTCGCGTATTGCATCATCAACTGCTTCTGTTGTCTCTAATTTCGGTGGGCATTTAATATTGTTGTCTAGTACTTCTTGGAATTCATCCCAGTCTACTTTCCCATTTATCAGACGCGGTATTTTTGGTGCGTATTGCGGCTCACTAAAGAAGGATATTAAGATAGGTAAGTGATCGGAATCAAGTTCCGTTAAAACTGTTTGATGGATAGGTTTATCAAAGTATTTATGTAATGAAATATCTAATATATCAGGCAAATGGTCTTGGCGATAAGGGAAGTACGTGTACTCGGATGGCGGTGATATTTGAACTGCATGGGTTGCTGTTATTTGACTTAATTTCACTCCATCTGGATTGCTTGCCCTGCATCCCCATATGGTGTTCTTGCAGTTAAGGTCTCCCAAGAGTATGGTTGCTTCATTAACACTGAATATTTCCGAGATATCTTCTTCCATGATTCTTCTGTTAGGCTGTTTGTAAGCACATATCAGTTTTATGTATTGATTATCGTCCAATTGCACCTTAATCGATGTGGCTTCCAGGCTCTTGAGATTCATATCTGGTAGGGGATACTGTACAATTTGGCGTTTTACGAATATCGCTACACCTCCGGAGGCAATAGTGCCCGTTCGGTCTTTTCGGTAAATATTATAACCAGGAATTTTAAAACTATTGTTATCAATAAAGTGCGTCTCTGTAACACACGCTATGTCGATCTTGTGCCGTTCTAGGAAACTAATGAAAGTAGCTCTTTGAGTTTTCAGTCCATTACAATTCCAATTCAGGAGTGTTAAGTTTCTAAGGATTCTTGAGTAACTATGGTCCATTGAAGAGGTTGGGTAGGATATTTTGTATTACAAAGGATTTGATTTGTTCTAAGTGAGGAGTTATTAATTTGAGGATAAATTTAAGGATGGTATCTATCAGTGATGATTCAGAAGTGGATGTTGTCGCGTTGGTTACAGCATTAGCATATGTCAGGTTCGGGTTAACTGTTTGATAGTTATTAGTGGGTTCCTGTCGCCTTGGTTCATGGCGTTTGGAGTTTAACCTATTTAGTGTGTCCTGGTAATATTTACATCCCCGGAAATTAGCAGGATGATTGCCTCCGCAGTTAACATATACGGGGGGGTCTTTTTGATCTTTAGCGCATTCTTTGTATGGATGACTACCTTTACATTTGACACATCTTGGTTCAAGGTGACAATAATTTCGGGTATGACCAAATCTTTGGCAATTAAAACATTGTGGGATGTCTGCGGACTTTTTCCTGGGCTCAACATTTACTACTGTGTAGAAGAGAGTGTTTATTTTAAAAATCTTATTTGCTTCTTCGACGTTATTTAGTTCGACTGCACAAACAGGTATAGGCTTTTTATTTCTGTTTAACAAGCGCGTAACTTTATTGATTGGGTGGCCAAGTGTAATCAGTTCTTGTTGAATTTCTTCTGATGTTAAAGAAATAGGTAGGTTTTTAATAACTACGTTTATTGGTTTCGTTTGAGGATTCTGAAAGGTGTGATATTTAATATTATTGGCTGTATAATATTTTGTTATTTCGCGGTAATCATCTTCGCTATTTAAATTGATTCGAAGGAAATTTTGATTGTAAGTTGTCGAAAATTCAGCTTTAGCTATGTTTTTAATATCCTTTACTATTTCCAGGTGGTTATTAGCGCTTGCATTGTGCAGGTAGATAGGAGGTATTTTGACTTTTTGTTTGGGTTTTAAAACCGGTGTGTCAGCTGTTTGGATTGTGTTATCTTTATTTACTATTAGTGCGATAGACCATTTTTACGTTCCTTATTAGGGTTTATTTGGAAGAATTTATGCCAAACAAACGGTGCAGTGACAACTACTGAAAAAGCTTGACAGATGCGAAAAGTTATTGGCATCAGCCTACTTAGTAAAGAATTCAGTGATAGCTTATCATTTGAATTTATGTTTACTTTGAACAATTTTTTTTTTTGAATAATTGTTTTAACATTAGCTTTTATTTTTTGATCCATTGTTTTTGC
The DNA here is from genome assembly GCA_940337035.1 of Agriotes lineatus. NCBI lineage: Eukaryota > Metazoa > Arthropoda > Insecta > Coleoptera > Elateridae > Agriotes > Agriotes lineatus. Next base: position 5,485 of record CALNHX010011030.1, read on the forward strand.
GTTAATCGTTTTAGTGTTATCGACAATCATTTTAGCATTAATAACATTCTTTTAAAGTGTTTAACCACCCATTAAAAATAAAAAAAAGAGAAATCTAAAAAAAATTAAATCATATATTATATATTATTCTAAAACTTTTATTAAGACATTTTAACGTTAATGACCTTCTTTTAAGATGTTTAATCACCCCTTGAAAATAAAATCACAAGACCGTAAACACCCTGTATAATAGGCTTGTCTGGGACGCTGTTTTGTGTGTCCGGGACGCTGTTTCAGCAGCCAAACCGTAAGAGATAGAGAAAAAAGTTATTGAAGTTATATGTTTGTAATGGTCATGTCAAGTCAGGAACCGAATTTTAGTCACGTGACACTTCCGGTTTTCGAGAAATCACGTGATTTCCGTCCGTCCGGGAAGCTGGTCCGTCCGGGACGCTGTTTCAGCAGCCAAACCGTAAGAGATAGAGAAAAGAGTTATGAAAGTTATTTGTTTGAAATGGTCATGTGAGGTCAGAAACCGAATTTCAATCACGTGACAATTCCGGTTTTCGAGAAATCACGTGATTTCTCGAAAAGGCGTTCTATTTGAAAAACGGTCTTTTTTGTTTTATTAACTGAGCCATTTGTCTCACTGGTTGCTAGTTTAGTTATTAATTTAAAGTTACTGTTTGATGAGATGCACCGTTTGTTTTCCGTGATTTTACTATAGGTATTTCTAACTTAGTACATCAGAACCATTTTAGCTTTGAGGTCGAGGTAGGCCTTGGAATGTGCTGTGATCATAATTGATTCCACTAATTTGGTAATACATGAAGTGAAATAAATGTCATATATACAGTGTGTCCGCGGATTGAGTTCAAATAAGATGTAAATGACACATTTTGTTTGAGTTAGATGCTAATATTCTCGAAATCACTCCTGATTGTTCTCAAACTAAGATTTTGAGAACATACATCAAATTAATTAATATACAGGATGTTTTTAGAATTGAGTTTTAAAAATTGTCAATAGTAAACTACCATTATTAGAAGAGATAACAAAAAAAGTATTAAGGAAAGTTGTTTAGAATTAAGAGTAATGTTAAACTTTGATTTTGATTTTTTTTTATACCAACATACCTTTTATCGTGGCCGTAGGAGGCACGCTATTGTTTTTTTAAATATCTTAGTTCGTAAACCAGTAACAATGTCTCCTACAGCCACGGTAAAAAGTATGTAGGTATAAAAACTCCAAAAAAAATCAAAGTTCGCCAATTTGCCTGAAAATTGAAAGTATGACATTACTCTCAATTCTAAACAACTTTCCTTAAAAAAATTTTGTTATCTCTTCTAATAATGGTAGTTTGCTCTTGACAATTTTTTAAAACTCAATTCTAAAAACACCCTGTATATTAATTAATTTAATTGATTTATTCAAAATCTTAGTTTGAGAACAAGCAGGAATGATTCCGAGAATATTAGCATCTAACTCAAACAAAATTTGCCATTTACACCTGATGTGAACTCAATCCACGGACACACAGTACCTACCTACTTATACTATAAAGTTTGGTGATGTCATAACATAACTGTCAAGAAATCAGCAGAGGCGATTACAGGAATTAGTAAAATTTGTCTTCACAGTGCAATGTGTAGTGTAGATTTTGGATTATTCGAAGAATTTTATTTAAGCATCGCATCGCAGAGAATTCACTGTTACTACAACCGTGTTTGTTACCTTAGTGTGCAAAAACTCATATTGTTTAACATAATTACTTAAATTTAAAAGTTTTTAGTACGCCACTGATGTATCTTGTCATTGTATCTAAAGTATGATCAAAAATTATTCTCCTCTAGTATGGCTGTGGAATATTTCCTAATTTATTCTTGCACCTATGTTTATACTTAAAATGTCACATTGCATTCATAAATTAGGAACTATTCCATAGCCATACTATATGAAGATAATTTTTGCTCATACTATATAAATTATAAATCATTTATAAATCATGTTGATGTCAATTTGATGGATATCAAAAGTTGTTACCAATATGAAGCTTGAAAATTACTAGATTCTAATATTATTTCTTCTTTTCGCCGGCGCCGCGCCGCGCCGTCCGCAAAGCTAGAATGGTTCTGCTGTAATTGTCAACCTGTTTAGACGTGCTATGAATTAAAATTGTTACCGTATAAATGTAATTGTTTACAGCCTCGTTTAGGCTAATCAAATAATGCTAAAATCTCTAGTAAGAGTTGTCGCAGTTTTTTTTGTCTTGGATAATACATTTCAATATCAGAACAATAATTACAACTGCAAATATTATTAAAAAATAATAACTTTTTTCAGAATATTTAAGTACCTACCTAATGTAAAAACTTATGCAAGGTAAAATTTCTTTTTATGCTGTACCTAAATTAATCTAAGTTTTTGAAGTTTATGAAAAAGACGCTATTAAATTAATTGAAAGTCTAAGTTAGGTAGAACTTTTAATTTCACAATACGACAGAAGAATTTGCTCTAAGCTGTCCTTTATCAGAGAACACCAATTTATATAAAAAAATGTATTCTGCTTCAGAAGAAGTAAGAGGAGCAAATCTACAAGGTGATTCATAAGGGTATAGTCAAATTTATACCCATTCGGAGTCACGTGATAATCTAGTAATTTTACGTATGTCGATTCTTAAAAATGCAATTTTAGGGAAATAAATGACATTCCGTTTTGTAGGTTATCCTGACATATGCCAATTTCTAAAACAAGGTTGCTACGGGTTTATTCTCTTATATGAAATCAAACTGAATTTACAGGTTAAAGAAAACATAACATGTCGTGAAATGTAAATATAATAAAGATATGTCAGCTGCTACATTAAAAACCTGCTGCGTATAGCAAATTTTAAGTCAATTTCTGTGCATGCATATTCTGTTATAGAACATTGCCATTTGAAGCCTATTTCCTTGCACAATCTATTTAGGGAAGAAACTGAATGTGAAAAATCTCCAGATTCTTCAACCAAGCATTTTCTAGATTTTTTATGGTTACAAATTCTTTAGCTACATACATTTTATATACAGTGTCTTGACTGCTTCGTCGACTTCCGTTTTTGCATTCTTCACTTTCTGGCTCATATTTTCGGTAAATTGTGCTCTCCGAGATATTTAACGCAAGAGAAGCACGGCGAACAGCGTTGGAGGGTGAAACTGTTGATTTACTATTATTAATATTGTACTCTTCATAAAAAAAACGCATAATATTCAAATTAATTGTTGTGACTGCTCGTTATACCGCATGTCCGATGGTTTCTTTTAATTTCCAGTTTTCGGCTCAACAATTTTAGGTTGTATTACCCTTATCTCAATAACTTACACGAAAAATATAATCTGACAGATTAGAAACGTCAAATTTTTAAAATTAATTTTATGAATCGACATGCCTTTTTTTCAAATTTCTTCCATTTCATCTATTTTACTAAAGATGAACAGAGACAGACAAAAGTCACGTGACTCCGAATGGGTATAATTTTGACTATAGTTAGAAGACAAACAGAACAATTAAATATATTTTTTAAACTGATTGATGATGACTGGAATGAGTTTTTATGGACATAACTTAGCACAGGTGGTTGCGATAAGACCGATTTCGATATAGCGAAAAAGTAAAAAACATTTGTTTACATGGTTTTCCTCTTATAACGCGAACTTCTTTTTTTATTTTTTCTTCTTGGCCCATGCCCCCAGGGAATACATCAGCTATTTTTTTGTTAGATCAGTAAAAATTATTTCGACTATTTTTTGGTCTTCTTTACTTTAAATTTTAAAAGTTCTATAAGGCAAATTTACAAGTTAATATTTATGTATATAAATTTTTGTTTGGATGTTTCCGATATTTCAATCACATTTGGTGCATCACGTTAATGTACACTAACATAATGCACCAATGTACTATCATCTGATTTCCCCATGGTTCTCAAAAGTTTGCACGGAACCTTAATGCTAATTTTCTTTTAATTAATTTTATTGCACTGTACCATTGTATACAAAAGTATCTGGGACAGTTTGGGCCGGTTGCAGAAAGCAATGTTAAGTCTGGTGTTAGCTAACATCGCGTCAAAGTGAACAAAATCGCATCAAATTTTGTTTACTAATGTATTAGTTACTATAAGCATTTGAGATTTGATTCGTTTTTGTTCACTTTGACGTCGCGTTAGCTAACACCAGACTTACCATTGCTTTCTGCAACCGGCCCTAAGTGTTATTATTTGTAAACATGACAATAGATTTATTTAATATCAAAGCAACCTTGTCACAATACTGTCAGTGTCAGTCAGTTGAGATTGTCATTCTAGATTTTACATAAGCCAGTTTCACACAGCTTAAAAGTCCCAAAAATCAATCATTGGACTTGCTCCACATACTTTTGCATACAATGGTACTTCTACCGAGGTCCGTATACACCCATTTAATTTAGTGATCGTACTTATGAATCACTTTATATAATTTTGAATATCGGTAGCTGGAATATTATTAGGCAGTGGGGAATTCACTTTCCCGCATAGCACCTAGTGTCATTAATTATTGTACTATTGGTACCAAAAAAACTAGGACAAGGTTTTTTAACTGTGTGCATCGGACATTTTAACTGGCAACTGAGATGTGAAAGATATGAAATTATTTCAAAACGTCGCTGTCAATAATGCCTAGAATCAGTTTAGTTTTATTGCTTAGAAAACGGTATTATTCGACAAATTGCACATTTATCTAGTTTTATCATTCTTTTTTAGTGTGGTTTTTGATACTGAAATTTGATATGACCAATTAAAGGTTTGAATTATTCACATGACAGTTCAAAAGTCATTTCATCAACTAAAATAATAGATATCCATAGCTTCTAGATTTAGAAATTGTCCTAGTTTTTTTTTGTAGCAATAGTATTATTGGCAGATATATTGGCAAAAAATTAGGACAAGTTGTAAATCTAGAAGCCACTTTTATTATTTTAGTTGATAAAATGACTTTAACTGCCATGTGACGAATTCAAACCTGTCATATGTCATATAAAATTTTAATATCAACAGCTACAATACAAAACAAGTATAAAACTAGATAAATGTACAATTTTCCGAATAGTTATACCGTTTTCTAAGCAAGAAATAATCCTAGCTTTTAAATCTAAACTCATTCTAGACATTATTGACAGTGATGTTTTGAAAAAAAATCAGAACTATTCACATCTAAGTTGCCAGTTAAAACTTCAGATTCACACAGCTAAAATACTTAATACCTCAAGATCGGGGTTTTTATGTAATACTGAATTTAATTTTTCATTTTTTTTTCAACTTAAAATCTGAAATCCACGTTCTAATAATAGCGATTGTGTGTCGAGTTCTTTAATACCAGTTAACGTTGTAGTTTGGAAACATAACATTTTGATTCATTTAAAAATCTATCTAGCCTGTTCAAGACTATCAAAATATTTGTGAAAAAAGCAGCCCCGAGCCAGATGCGCTAATTAGTTATAGTAGGTTTGGGTGGAAGAACTATTACGAATCAAACTGTTAAAGTTTTAACTGAAGCATAATCGTAATTTAGATCAAACAAAAACACAAATATGCAACTGCCGAATACTGCTAGCTATGATAGCAACACGAAAAATTAAGTTCGAATACAAAAAAAAATTGTTACGAAATCTAATACCCAAAAAAGAGTAAAAGATTTTCAGTTGAAATATAAATCTACAAATACAACTGTCAACAAAAAAAAATCCCACTTAGGAAGTGTAGGTGCTACTATTGGCTTTGATTTAGGTTTTCTAAGCGGCATTGTATGCATTTTAGGTCTTATTGAATAACAAAATGGGCGTTATTTTCTGCATTCGTTAAAATAGGCAATATAGGCATGATTAATATACAGTTTAAATCAAGTGAAATTTGAAAATTCGTACACATTTAGCATTTTCAAGTATGTATTTAAAATTATAAAATATACCTACATTTGCCTAAAAATCCTGTCACTAATTATTACTAACATCAAAATATTGTTATGAAATAGCACCAATTCGATTCAAAGAACTTCCATGATTTAAGGCTGAAATTCCAGTAAGGTTCTACACGGTAGAGCTGGACATGCGCGTGCTATACAAAATACTTTGCTACAATATAAAATAAAACTACTTTTACTATTTTTTCTTTCGTGGCACTCATGCGAATTACAATTACTAGCAATAAACTTTGAGCTACTGTAAACCTCATCATAAAATACTCCAATTCAGTCTTAGAAAGAGTGAGTAAGGTCGGCAACCCAAATTACAAATATCAGCAGTAAGTTAATGTATATCGTGTGTTCTAAAAAAACTCATTTTGTTACAATAAGGAAGCTGACCAGCGATTAATTAATTAAAATAATCAATGGTAGTAAAAAATCGCAGATTAACCTCCTTAAAGCACGCACTACACGGAAGCTCTAAAAATTTTTACTTACCGCGCAGGCCGAACTAGCTCAATTTCGGCGGCCTTGGACCGTAGATTCTTATCAACTGTACCACCCTGGAAATGCTTCAAAGACAAAAAACAAATGGGAGCCAGAAACCAAATGGTTTTGAATAATATAACTAACTACAAGTGACTAGCATTTATTTATTAATGCTAAATAGTCTTGCAGTCTATAATGGTAATTCAATATTAAATAATTAGAATAATTTGGTCATAAAGAATATAATAATGATAGAAATGTGCAAATTAATTGAAGGTTGCGACACGCACCAAGATCAAGAACCCCTTTCAGGTTATTAAATTAATTGTAACCACAAATAAATCGAGTGATATTTTTATCGCTGTCATTTAAAAAAAACCTTTCTGTCCAGGCTATTGAAGGCAAAAAACGTGAATGCTCCTTTTACAAAGGTTTGATAACACATATAAATTGTAGCTTTCAATATTAATTGTAATTAAGTATACACATTTAAACTTCAAATATTAAAACTAATTGAACGTATGCGTCTAAACTTTACATGTTAGTAATAACGGAAAGTATGAATTTAAACTTTAAATACTGATAGTTATGGAATGTAAGAATTTAAATTTCAAGTATCGACGATAATTTAATATAATATTAATCCCGGAATAGCCAGTCCGAATCAGCTTGAAAGCAGGAAGACCATCCACTTTTAATGCGGTATTCACCACAAAAGTAACACTAACCTCGAACCTCCAACGCCCATAAATTGCTGACAGGCAAATAATAATAATAATAATAATAATAATAATGCATTTATTTCCACACGTAGCAACAGTACAGAAAACCAAATTAAAGAAAAGTTAATTGGGGAAACCATTGGGTAGCAGTTCAGCAGCAGTGAACACTGCGTTTGGTCTTCCACTGTACCCAGCAAATAAAAAGAGGTTTATTAAATATAGAATAAATGCTGGCCGGGGGTTGCTATAACCTGTGGTTTAAAGCACCTTGGATGCGCCCGTAATTGAAGCAGATCCACTCCCAAATTGCAGAAGCTAGGTAGGACATTAGCCGGTGTTGAAAATTAAGTCAGGTAAAACTGTCGATTAAGAGCTGATTATAGTCAGCCCTTGGAAATAAAATTCTGGTAAAAATTGGTTGAGCGCACGTACTCTTGACCTTGACTTAATTAAAAATCAAACCTCGACCGCGCTAAACGCGTCGGCCGAGGCCTGGAATAATTGGTATATGGGGAAAACATTCGAGCGAAGCCGAAAAATGGTTTCAATGTAGGGCAGGCCTTGAAAAGAAAGATAAAAAATCTAGTTATGTCTTAACTTAAGTCTGTAGATGAATGTCAGATTGCATTGCAGAAAGGAAAATAAGATAGCATTTGCACGACAACAACGAGTGTATTAATCATTACAGTCAATAATAATTGTTTTTATTAAGTGTTTTGTATATTTTTAGGAAAATAGTTCAAGATCAAGATGTAATTTAGTTCTCTCTGACTTATGGTAGTTCATTTGCTTCAATGGCTATGTATCAAGTTATGGCAAATTTCAATTTGATCATGGCATGCTGCAAATGAGTTTTTTTTTAAACACACGATGTTTTTTCAAAAGGTGAAAATTCTACCTTGAGTGCTATTTGGAAAGATTATTCAACAATATGGGTAGACGACTTTTACCGTGTTCGACAGCACACATTTTTAACGTTTTCCACTATTAATTCAATACTGGAGCTTCCAACACGATTATTATGAGTTTTTAGAACGATGTTGATTTGCAAACTTCACTTTGACGTTTTAGCGAAATGTCAGTCAAAGGCTACTCACTAAATTGAAATCATTGAAACCAATCGGGCTCGCGTGAAAACTCTGCAACATTAGAGGTGTTTTCAAAGACAGTCAATTTTGATTGACCGTTTCTGACAAATTGAACAATTCTCAATGGTTCGTTCATTATAGTGTTGAATAATCATTACAATTTATAATGGGTAATCAAAGGTTTTTCAGTCCCGGGCGGCTGTGATTTGAAAAACATATAGCATTTCTTATTACTCACGAATAACTGTCTAACCTAAAACTAAACTGACGCGTCATATGTAATTAAATTAAAATTCAAAATGTCAACTGACAGTGACAGTTGTTTACTGTAGGTTGAAATAAGTTGAGACATGCGTCTGGGACTGAAAGACTTTTTGATCGCCCGTTATCATAGGATCACGGTGTAAGATACGTAGTCTTATGATACAGAGGTTATATTTTTTGTCAAATTTGACAACTGTTTTTGCAAAGCTTCAAATTTTAAAATAGTGTGATGTCTAATTGTCTATCTCATATAACTCTGCTGGTTCTGATCTGAGAATACATTCGGCTCCCTAAAACTCGTGACAAAAGACAAAGCAACGATTCATATTAAATACATGACACATTCATAAAGATAGCAAAAAGGTCATGTCTCTCTGATTCGGATTTTCCCTCAAAACTTATTACTGATCTAGTTACAGCTGATATTTGTAACTTGGGTTGCAGCTTTTAACTATTGAATCACTTCGGTGAATTAAGTATAGAATATACCTAGAGTAAATTTTTAAAAATGTTTATACTTAGCTGGAACCTATTTCATTCTACATTTGTTGAAGATCTCATAGAACTACAGAAAGAATAATATTGCTTCATGGTAAGAAAACCAGTATAATTTAAAAACAACTGTTGAAAAGAATATACAATTTTAGACATTATTCCAATTTTTTAAATAAATAGGTAGGTACAGTAGTGGTTAGATTACATCAAAAGCGCTAGCGCAATTTGAAAACTGACACCAGGCTTCCTACCATCAACCATACAGTATTATTATTGTAGTACAGTATATTACTTCCTAAAAGAATACAATCGAACACCGCTAAAATATGTGCTGAATTTGAACATGGTATGGTTGCTGTCTGGAGTAAAAGTTATAGCGTTTGCTCATAGATGGCTCCACCTTCTCTTCGCCTAAATATACACCGGTATCGTTTTGTTTGTACACCACAATTTATGTACATCTATTGACGCACAGGTTCATGGCCTGAGGAACGCTGAATTACCGGATTTAGAAAGTGGCAAACTGGTGGACAGGAGTAGAAAGCAAGCTGTTGCCCGGCGTAGACGCTTCAGGTTGCGACCGCCTGCCTATGTTACTATTTTACGTGCAGCTATCATGATATTGATCATTTCCGGCGTCGTTGCTGCCGCCGCGCTAATATGGTACTACATCGGATGGATCTTCTTGCTGCAACTTGCCATTGTTGTTGCTGTCGCTTACTTCGTTGCCGCCAAACACTACCAATGGATTTACGTCGCTGTTATGACTGCCCCCAGAGACATCGTGTAAGTTTTTTTTTGTTTATATTTACAGTCGCTTTCAAGTTTGTGTACTGCTGATTATCTAGTTTGTTTTCGTTGTCATGTTGGCTATGAGATTTAGGGCCAAATATTTTGTTTTGCTATATGTTGAGTGTTGATATGGTAAAGATCAGATTCATAGACTAATATTATTTTTTTAATCTACGAAGTTTATTCAATTTTTAAAATTTGCAGGCTATAACGTCATTATTGATAAAGATATTTAAAATTATTAGTACTATGTACGCAACAGTATTGTACGTATATACTTTTTTTTTACATTGATCCCAAAGTTAATTTTCTGCTCCAAAGGATTTTCTGTTAGAAAAAATAGTGGTTTGCCTCTCTTGTTGGTTCCCAATGGCAGCAGGAGGGAATGTAATACATTATTAGAGACGAGGAGGGAATGTAATAACATTATTAGATACGGGAAGCAATGTGATTAATAACAAACCAACTAGCGTCCTGACTTTTATGTTGAAATATTTTTGAATGCAGCTAAATACAAGAGATAGTCTTATCATAAAATGTTTTAAAATAAGCGTTGAAATCAAAGTGACCGTAAGTAGCAGGACTGTAATCAAACAAAACAAAACAAACTGTTATAATTCAATCACAATGTTTCCTTCTCCGCTTCTCCCAGTAGGATATTAAGCCCGTGCCCCACTGTATAACAATATATAAACAGGATTTTGGTAGTGTGGCACGTGGGTAGCCCACAGCTTTATAAACATACGTCACCGAATTATTTGTTTACAGCGTCTGTATTTTGATGACGTCACAAAAAAGGTTTATGCAAACACTTTTGGAATAGAACGGTTTCTATAATTTTTAAAAAGCAAGCATTTCATTGGATGTTGATGGCTAAGCCCAGCCTACAGGGAATTTGAAATGGCGTGCAAAAATGCTGTTTGAACGCTTATCTCATCATTTTTTATATGTATCATTAATAGAGGCTAGTGTAGTGGACAGCATTTTCATTTCAGTTTGATTTTATTTACTTAAAATGGCACGTCGTCTAACGAATAAACCGCCACATCAATTGAATTCTACGAGGGTGAATCCACATTATATGCGATTTCGCTTTCGCAGATAAACCTAATCCTAACCCAACAGTTACGTGTATTTTTGTTTTATTTGAAAAAGAGCATATATGTAATATCAAACTTGTAGGTCCTGTAAATAGTGATTTTTGATTCACATACAAGTTCTATTCCAAAGCAGCATAAAGGCTTGCAAACGGGGTGGCAATTGCAAACCAAAACACTGCAATCCAATCTTACTTTTCACTTTTACGTCAAACAGCTGAGCTGATCACGTTTTTATAAAAACTTTAGATAAAATTTTGACAGTGGGACATGCCTTAAATAGTACTGGGTGATCATAAATGGTTGATTTTTTTTCTTAGGTTGGCACTGTTACTGTTGGTTACCCTGCTGTCAAATTCGAGGTTTGCAGGTTAGGTTTTACGTCAGTCTGTGTCAAAACCGACGCAAAACCTAACCTGATAACCGCGAATTTGACATAGACTTACAGTGCGTATAGCGTATAGTATTTTATCAAATTTCATAAGAAATGTCAAATATTAAATTTTTACATAAGTGACATTAAATGTCAAAACATAACCAAATGAGAAGAGCTCGTTTGTATGTACTAAATCACAATAAGCAGCTCCAGTTGATGTTATGCATTTGGCAGTACTGAAGTGTATTGTTGGTGACACTGTAAGTCTATGTCAAATTCAAGGTTAGCAGGTTAGGTTTTACGTCAGTCTGTGTCAAAACCGACGTAAAACCTAACCTGATCACCGCGAATTTGACATAGACTTACAGTGTCACCAACAATACACTTCAGTACTGCCAAACGGAAAACAAATCGCTGTTGCTATACAGAAAAGTGTTGCTAATGCAGAAACGTACCACATTTCTCAACGATTTTGAATGTAGAAATGTAGTACATTAACAAATGAAATGCGATAAAATATTTTGGTGAAACGTAACGTCACTTCACTTTTATAAAAAAAAATACAGTGGGACAGGAGCTTAATGCTTTTAGCATAGTAGACAAAAATTTAACTGGCAACAGCGCAAGCCTTCAAAAATCAAAACCACAAATTAAAAACAACATAACCCAAATTTGTCAGGTCTAGTAATTTTGCATGCATACCAACAAAAAGTCACCCTAACCCTACTTGCAGGAGGTAACATTGTGAATGAATTATATCGTGTTTAAAAAAAATCATTCTAAGCATGGCATGATCAAATTGAAGTTTGCATAACTTGATACATACCCATTGAAGCAAATGAACTATCATAAGTCAGAAAGAACTAAATTACATCTTGATCTTGAACTATTTTCCTAAAAATATACAAAACACTTAATAAAAACAATTTTTATTGACTGTTATGATTAATACACTTGTCTTATTTTCCTGTTTGCTTGATACAAAGTAAACTTAATGCAGTGTCAACTTTTGCCTGGCACAATGACAAATGTTTTTAAAAACAAAATGCAATCTGACATTCACCTACAGACTTAAGTTAAGACATGACTAGATTTTTTATCTTTCTTTCCAAAGCCTACCCTAAATGAGTTTTTTTTTTTTGGAACACATGATAGTCCTATCAAAGGTGTCCTTATTTTAGTGGTACAATACATTTTAATGGGTGATTAAAAAGTCTTTAAGCCCTGTGCGGCCATGGTATAGTTCCTAATTTATGAATGAAACTATAAGTCACTTAAAAATCAAATGTCAAGTTTGGCATTTAAATATATAAACATAGTTGCATTCATAAACAAGGAACTATACCATAGTCGCCCAGGACTGAAAGACTTTTTGTTCGCACGTTCTTTGTTAGTTGTTTACAAAACTTTTTCAAAGTAGTCGTCAATTGTTATGTAAAGTTTTAAAAAGCCTGACAATCTTGTGTATAGTTGCTTTCATTTCTACAGGACTTACCATGGTTTCACAAATTTTTTACAGTGTAAAACATCTAAGGTATGATCAAAAATTATTTTCATCTAGTATGGCTATGGAATTGTTCCTAATTTATGAATGCAACTTACGAACTATTTCATAGCTATACTAGATGAAAAAAAATTTTTATCTTACTATAGTTAGAAAAATGTCAAAATGACATTTGATATTTGCTTTACAAGCAAACTATGTTATTTATTTTATCAGTTTCAAAATATTATGCTTCCGTTTACATATGCAAAAGTAGGCTGGTAACTAAGTCATAAACTGTATCTGTATGGTAATATTCCTTTACCGTACACGGCAACCATTACCATACTGAAACAACTGTATCTGTATGATAATATTCCTTTACCGTACATGGCAACCATTACCATACTGCAACCGATAAACTATTGAACAAACCAACAAATGTTATGAATCATAACAGCCTTAGATCTCTCTACGAGCTTGGATTTTAAAATAACATCTGCGGCAGTTATGATACTCATAACATTCCAAGATATGTTAATAGCTATTTCCCATACCCACATGCACTTGCATGATATATGCCACTTTTGCAGTTTGTAATGTATAGTGAAATCTCTCAAAACGGACACTCCATTAAGCGGACCCCTCTATTAAGCAGACATTTTTCTTGGCACCGTCGGGAACCAATGTAGTTTAAATGCAAGGGCATCTGCATTAAGCGGACTCTCTGTTAACAAGACGCCGCGGAGAGGAAAATTCTGGAAATTTTTAAATATTTTCCTCTTTTAAGCGGACACGTTATTAATTATTATGTGCTTAAATGCTAGGGAATTAGGGGAATTACATGTTTTCATATGTGTGGTATGGGGTTTGCTATAAATTTCGTGTTCAGATGCTAGCTAGGAAACTAGAGGAATTACCTCTTTTCATATGCGCCTATGTTTTCCAACCTTCGGAAGTGAAAGATGTATTCTGCAAAAACGATTTTATTTATTTATAGCAAAGTGTTCTTTGTTTATAGCTGCATTTGATTAAAAACAGGTAGGTTTTCTTCATTACAGGCTACAGTTGATATGTATGTACTAAAGCTACTTTTTTACAGTAGTGTCATAATGAAAAGCAAACGTAGAACTGTTTCTATTTAAAAATGTATTTATTTTTATATATTCAAATAAAGATTAAACAAAGAAATTGAAAACGAAAACATTTCTATAAAGAGGACACCTTACTACGGTGTCCGCTTATGAGAGATTTCACTATAATATACTATAGGAAATAATTATTTTTGATACTTTCTAGTTAATAAGCAGATAACATACTACCATAATTAATTTAACCTATTTAAATAGACGTCTGTTAACTTCACTGAGTACTTTTGTAACCTTTCGATACCAAAGGGTAAAAATTCATAGTTCTCGAAAGGGGTACATTATGTATCCCATATTATTGGTAAATATATAGACGTATTATATAAAAGTAAAATGGCTGAAAATAATAAAAAGTCTCATTTTCAAGTAGAATTTATTAAAAACATTTTATTATAACACAATAAAATGGATATTGCAAATAAGGGAAAAACTATCGATTCTGTCTTTGTGCCTTAAGGATCTGCTTCGCAAATCTTGCATTTAGAATACGTAGTTTGTGTAGTTGTTTGATGTTCTGCACAAGCAAAGCTTTGACACAAACTGCAGGTTTTTCTTGTCTTGCGGTCTTTGTTACATGGACACCATTCCAAAGATTTCCGCTGCTTTCGGACTGTGTCATTCTCCATTTGTCGTGCTGGAATCGCCTATACATCACATCACATAAAAAGGGGTACAGTATGTATGTGTAGCAAAATGTACAAGACAAAATTACAAAGTACTGCTAGCAGATGTTCTCCATAATACAAAGAAAGATTAGATTGAAAGGAATCGTGAAAGTCTCAAACCTTTTGAAAAAAATTGTTAAATTCTAATATTGGGATGCAAATTGTACCCACCTCCGGGATCGAAAGGTTAAATGTTGCTAGATGGTCTACACTGTCAAGAAGAAGTTAAATCAAGGCCCACCGCAAAAATTATAGAAATTAAATCAACTATATCTTTGTGACCACGGCCTCCTGGTTTAGTGCGAGACTGACGTCTCTACGCGGCCCGCCGCATTTTTAGTTCAAGGCGTTTTTTATAGTTTGTAGAGGCGCTACAGTACGTTGCGCTTGTGCCTTTGGTTGCATACGTCCACGGCCTCCTGGATTAATATTAATCTAGAAAGTCACGCCTACGTTACAGATAATTTATCAAAAACCCAACAGATGGCGCCAAAGTACGTTGGCCTCAGAATCACAAAAATTATGCAAATGTGGCTGGCCGCGTAGAGACGTCAGTCTCGCACTAATCCAGGAGGCCGTGTTTGTGACAAACTAGCTATTGAATATTAGGTTATGTTACTTTTCAAGTTTAGATTCAGATTTAAATATTTATTAAAATTTTTAAAAAATAGGAATCTACTAACACAAAAATAAAAGTAACCAGAATTATTATGTTATCAATGAAACAAAATAGTATATTACTGAACGAGTGGAGAAACTAAGATTTTCACTCACACATTTGTTGATTTTATACACGAGGCAAAGCCGAGTGTAGAAAGACAAACAAGTGAGTGATTTAGTTTGGCAGTACTGAAGTGTATTGTTAGTCTATGTCAAATTCGAGCTGGTAGGTTAGGTTTTGTTTATTATTTGATACAGACTGACGCAAATGTTAACCTGCAAATCTCGAATTTGACATATTTTGGGAGTGGGAAAAATGGGTGGGCAAAATGTTTTTACCTCGCTGCTTTCGCTTACATTGTCATAGCAAACAACGTGAGTGAGCAAAACAAATGCTTTCTCGTTCTGTATCCAAGTAACAAACAACAAATTTCCACAGTAGGATTGAACAAATTTAGTTTGGAGTGTGACAACAAAAATCATATTTTAAATTACACCATAGCATTTTCTAAATTAATAAATATCAATCAATTGTCTCTTACAGCGGGTAATTGATGCTACATAGCTATGTATTCAAGGAAATGGTGGCCCCTTTCAAGATTGATTCAAAACAGTCATTGGTTTGTTTTGCAGTCGACATTTAAAATTGACAAACACAATTACACGTGTGCGTACAACGTCTACACGCATTTTTAACTCTTAAATGTTCATTGCCTGTCTAGAATGGAAACTTATCGGATCATTCATGACATGATGGATGCAATGAAAGATAAAAAACGAAACTTTCATGGTGTTACACAAGGTATTCAAATAAAAAATACCAATGTGTTGCCTGCGGATAATAATATAATGAGTAATTATTTTGTAATATAATGTATTAAGAGTCAGTTAATATTTCAACTTTTTTTATCCATGCAACTTCTTTGTATTTTATTGCAACGCTTACAGTGCATAATGAATTGTCAGCAAACCTTGACGTCATTTTTTTTATTACTCATTGCAACTGTTTTGTGCATTTATTGTTTGAATGAAAGTGTTTTTGCAATCAGTTTAATGTTTTTCATTCTACTCAAAACCGTGACTTGCAAATTTGAACTAGTTATTGTGTAAGCCATTTAGGCCTAGGATTAAAATAAACTTTTCTTCGCAAAATAATTCAAAAAATCACGTCCTCACTTTTCAGTATGTACTAAACTACTAAAGGACCATCCTGTATATATCCACCTGTTAATGAAAAATGTAAATGGCTGCAAATCTGAGCAAAATTGGTTAAGTTGTTTAAACTATAACTCATGTATAAACGCTGCATTGAAAACAAAGATTTCATGCATATACAGGGTGTCATTTTTTGTATGTAGGCTAGTTCTCCAGCATTGTTTTCCACATCCTGAGTGCTTTTGGGAAGATATTGAAATCATTCTTGACCGTAGGTTTTTCTAGCATTTCAAATATCAATCTAGAATTAAAAGTGTTACTTTAAATTTATTTCAAAAACAACTTCCAAATTAAAATAAAAAATTCAAAATTTTGGAGATTAAAGTCGTGACGTGGAAGATAAAATGCTTCTTCAAAAAACGAAGGAAATAAAATGTGAAACTTGGTACAAAATAATTAAAAGGTGGATCTTTGTTGCTCTATCCAAAATGAAACTCGGGCTCTGGTCATAAAGTGTGAAGCTTATCCTGGTCAATATGTATAATTCCATTCAGAATATTTTGCGGTGCGCTGTTTTTGAAACAAATGGCAGGAACAGGTATTCTATTTTAATTAGAAACGCCCCTCTCGACAATGTACACAAAATTAAATATCTGGGATGCAATGTGAACGATCAGTGTGACTGTTCAGTGGAAATAAAAGCGAGAATTGAACAGGCAAGACAAGCATTTATTAAAATGCGGGGATTATTGAGTAATAGGAAGCTAGATCTACAACTGAGAATGCGATTTGTTCGCTGCTATGTGTTTTCTATTCTGTTGTATGGAAATGAGGCTTGGACACTTAATAAGAAAAGCACAAAAAAATTAGAATCATTCGAGATGTGGGTATATCGGAGGATGTTGAGAATTCCCTGGGTTCATCGAGTAAGAAATGAGGAAGTGCTCCATAGAATGAGAAAAGAGCCAGAACTACTACGGCACATCAAGAAAACAAAACTAGAATACCTAGGGCATGTACTGCGACATGATAGATATCAAATCCCCCAAATCATAATGCAAGGAAAAATCCAAGGCAAAAGAAGTGTCGGCCGAAGACGAATATCTTGGTTAAGAAATCTTAGAGAGTGGTATGGGATAAACAGTACATCGCTGTTTAGGACAGCTGTTGACAAAGTAAAGGTTGCATTGATGATCGCCAACCTCGGTCACGAGAGGCACTGAAAGAAGAAGAAGGTATTCTATTACACTCTGTATATAAATCCAAAATTAATTGTAGTAAGTAATAATAAAAAAAACGTTAGCATTATTAGTAACTCATTTTCATCACGAAAATTTGTTTCAGATAAATTTTAAACGTTTAATTACTTATCCTGATGCACAGCTAACAACTGTCCTTAACAATGGATTGAAAGCTCACAGCATTTGTTGAAATTATCATTATTCTTATTGAATACAATACATGTTAAGCTCATTGTTTTTTAACAGTCAAATTGAGGGCATTTCGGTGTAGGCAACTTCCGCCAGCATTCATTGCATGTAGTCATTCTAAAGTCGAAACATCTTATTAGTTGTAAAAAACTGTAACCACAAATCAATCTAAGACTAGTTTTACTGCCGTATCGGTGTAAAAATTTCTATTTGATCAAGGTTCAAGTAAAACCCAACCATCCTTATTACACATAATAGCATTGCTTCATCACATGTTTCATTTTCAAGTTAACGTCATAACTCGTAAACCATTATTGAAGCTGCATAAGTTTACTACAATAGTCCATTTGCATTGAAAACAATGAAATTTCAAAGTGAATATAAAAGTAGTTTGCATTATCGCTTTAATTTCAGTTTATAGTTCAAAATTAAAGATTTTAGTTAATAGTGCAGCGTAGTTTCACTGCAGATATGCCATTATTTTAATTTATTTTTTGTTGACGGTTTTATAAAACCAGTGCTTTAAGTGCTAACTGAAGGTTAAACTTTATTAAAAAGAATGCGCAACACATACTTATGTAACTTCTTTTTGTTGATACTATCTGGTTCAGTTAATAGTCCAGTCGTTGAAGGTTTTCCGCTCCGAATTCTTTGAACCTTGACCGATTGACGTGAAATTTGGTAAGTGGTTAGGGGATGGCTCAAGCAGCAAAAGTGACATAGCGTCGATGTGCGCTTTTACCCTGAGAGTGGATGCCACCCTTGCTCGGGGGTGGAAATGTGTTCACTCAAATTAACCCCGCAAATGGTAGAAGGACAAATTCTAAGTAAAAAATGTTCTATATAGTTTTTTCGATAGATTTATCTTTTTCGAGCTATTTGCGATTGTAAACTTAGATTTTTCGTGATAAAAATGTATGTTTTTGGACGGTTTTTCGCGAATAAGTCGAAAACTTCGCGTTCTATCAAATAAGTTGTAATAACCAAAAATGAAGCTAAGGAAACAGCAAAGAGATTAGTTTTTTTATAAATGCTGTAGGTCCAAAATAAAAGAAGTTATGGCTCGTTGAAAAAAAAATTTTTTTTTGCAACAACTTGGTTCGAAGTAATCAACGTTAATTAACGAAAAACTGATGTATTGTTCGGGAAAAACTTATAGAGCATTTTTTGTAGTGATTGAAAATACCTTTAAAATGAGCACTGTTAAAAGTCGATTGCATTATAACTAAGCGAGTTACGATGCAAAAAAGGCGGGCCACTCGAATTCTTTAAAAAAAAATGAACGCTAAAACCCCAGCCATTCCACCAGAATTGATATTGACCATCATCCCTTTACAAATTACTTTATTTTAGTATTACTCATGTAATCCAAAAGTTTGGGCGGGTTAGAATGCGTATTTTTCGAAAAAAATATGATGAAAATGAAAAACGTATTTTTTTAATTTCTTTAAAAAGTACCTTATTTTGAAAGTAACTAAAACTAAAGAAAAAAACGTAAAAGACAATATAGTACAAAAATGTGGATTTTTTCTTAACGAACATTTTAGCTTTTTTTAAATTTCTGTAGAAAAAAAATAATGGAGATATAAATGTTAGAAGTTTGCATTATAGTGCGCGGACCACCCCTCGCGAGCCCTTCAACCAGGGGCGGCGAGTTATACAGTTTCAATCGGGTGCCTTATACTACACATTTCGGAAACTTCAGGTTTTTAAAGAAATAAATAAAGAGTATATAAATCCACTTGTATTGATTTCTTGTAACCTTAAGCGCAACTCTGGTACATCTTCAGATCTTGTCTTTAAAAGCCTGAAACAATTCGAATTTTCATCGGAGTGGCCTCTAATGGCAAGACTAAATATTTTAAACTAGTAATAAACGTGAGCAAAGCAACTCTAGCTTGTTTCATGTGACTTTCTTTTTCGGTATTAAGACTAGCCAAGACATAAACACCACGTTCACTACACACCACAATACCAACTGCTTGGAAATGAAAATTTAAACGTTCATGATCTTTAAACCGCTCTATTGCTTTATTCCACGAAGAAAAACCATTAACACAAAAACTTTTATAGGCATTTTTGTTGGACCCAGTAGCGGCCTCGAATTAAGTTTTTCTGTTTTTGCTGCCTCTAAGAATGTCCTACAAAATACTCTATCCGCCTGAAGATTGTAATCTATCCACCTAAACTGATAAGATCACTTATGCAAAAATTTCCTTGTGGATTTTATTTTTGTGTCAATATCTGCAATTAAAAATTCTTGTAATTAATGAAATAACTAATAATAATTTCTAAAATACAATATTGGTAAAATTAAGTTTAGTTAATCCCAGCATAAAGTTATGTAGTTTGTGATTAAAATTACATTGAATTATTCTAAATAAATAAATAACTAGAATACAATATTTTAGATTGACATATCGAAAATGGCAATATAAATTACAATGTATAACATACCATTTATTTTATCAAGGTTTGAACAGGATGGGTTTTGAAGCGGCCTTCCATCTCCGGCACTAGTCGATTTTTCCTGCTTTATTAAAAACTTCTCCATTGTATAGGCAGACAACTACGTAGAGCGAACAACGCAAATACTACTTGGCAACTGAGGCGTTTACTTCAGCTAATTGCAAATATCCGTCATGAAATAAGCAACATTGAATTCTTGCAAATATTTAGGTAGTAGTTACCCTAGCCGGTACCTAGGCGATAAGCCTTAAATTGTACTTCCGGTCCCAACCAAGACAGGTAGTCCGGTCATTACACTCCCTGGCTGATGCTGGTTAGCACATGCTGCTTCCATTCCAAATAAATAGTTTTGAAAGATATTATTTTACTGTTACAATTCATCGGGTGCGTCGCACCCGTAACAATTTGTGATCGGGTGCGGTCGCCCCCGTGCACCCGTCTACTCGCCGCCCCTGCCTTCAACCCTTTCCTTTTTGAATATGCAAAGCCTGAGCATGTCGAAAAACTTTTGGATTTCATGAGTAATACTAAAATAAAGTAAATTGTAAAGGAATAATGGTCAATATCAATTCTGGTGGAATGGCTGGGGTTTTAGCACTCATTTTTTTTTCAAAAATTCGAGTGGCCCAGCGTTTTTACATCGTAACTCACTTAGTTATAATGCAATCGAATTTTAGCAGTGCTCATTTTAAAAGTCTTTTCAATCGCTACAAAAAATGTTCTATAATTTTTTCCCGAAAAATACATCCGTTTTTTGTTAATTAAAGTTGATTACTTCGAACTAAGTTGTTGCAAAAAAAATTTTTTTTCAACGAGCCATAACTTCTTTTATTTTGGACCTAGAGCATTCATAGAAAAACTAATCTCTTTGCTGTCTTCTAAGCTTCATTTTTTGTTATTACAACTTACTTGATAGAACGCAAAGTTTTCGACTTATTCGCGAAAAATCATCCAAAAACATTCATTTTTATCACGAAAAATCTAAGTTTACAATCGCGAATAGCTCGAAAAATATAAATCTATCGAAAAAACTATATAGAACATTTTTTACTTAGAATTTGTCCCTCTACCATTTACGGGGTTAATTTGAGTGAACACATTTCCACCCTCGAGAAGGGGTGGCATCCACTCTCAGAGTAAAAGCGCACATCGGCGCTATGTCACTTTTGCTCCTTGAGCCATCCCCTAACCACTCACCAAATTTCACGTCAATCGGTCAAGGTTCAAAGAATTCTGAGGTAATAGCATATTTTTACCTTCAACGACTGGACTATTAAACAGAACTCAGTATTTGAAAAGATGAAAATTGTTTATCCTAAATAATTTCACACATGCTTTATTCCAAATATTTTATTATTTCCGTATGCCTAGAGTTTGTTCATAAGAAAGAAACAAACAAACTTGACTATTATAGAACACAACTTTTAATAAACTGTCTTAGGCGCTATGAAATTAGGAACAATCTTGTAAGTGTAAGGGTTTTCAAATCACAAATAACTATGTATTACAGTTCCTTTATTGCAATCTTAAGCTTTTGCTTAAGAATTTATTCACGGGCAAAGAATTAGCCAAGAATGTGGTCCGCAGCGATAATATTAAAGATTAAAATTCGCAACTATAAGTTTGTCTGCTCAAAATGACTCTCATGTGAAGTCACATCTGTAAAAATAACCCATGGTTTTAAACATTTACTATTGACTATTGTTCGCAAGATATAGCTAAATACAACTTTCTTATGATAAGGAGGCGTGAAAGTAGGTCTGCATGCTGATGTATAACACGTTTCTCTGCTTTGCAGTACTGGGGTAATTACAATAATATTTTTTTATGTAGTTGGTTAGAACACCTCTTACAATCTTGCAGAAATTCTGCATTAAACAAATATAAAAGGTATATAAATTAAACATCTAATTCAATAGGTCTAAGAACACTAAACAAAAACTATTTTGGTGAAATAAGTAGATTTCATGAAAATCTAATTAGTTTAGAAAGCACGATCAATAATAACCGGTAGTTAATTATTATAATGGCATGTGCGTTTTATATTGCTAGTTTGATTTCAGTGGTAAGGAGTAAGGTTGGTATTTAATTTAGGTTGGTAATATGTAGCTTATTGTTTATTTTATAAATTCGATTATTTATAATTTGAGTTTTACTTTTCTGAAGAAAAAGCTTGGTATAAAACAAATGAAAAATTCATTAACCAGTTGTTTTTAAATATAATTTTTCTGCGATCGTGTCAAAATGACAACTTTTTGCAGTTTCTAGTGTCAAAAGTGACCTTTTTCCAGTGTCAAAAGTGATCTTTGTAGGACTCTCAATATTAGCGCCCGAATTACGTCTTTTTTTGCACGTTGCCATTGGTGGCGTGTTTTAATATTATACTAAAACACGTTCTGCCATAAAATTTTTTGTGATTGTAAATTGCAGTAATTTAGTAAAACAGGAGGCACCAGTTTTTCTATTATTACTTCGCAAACAATACTAGAATTAAAATTACACGAAAAAATAGAATTATTAGAAAGATACGTCCACGGCCTCCTGGATTATTATCAATCCAAGAGATCGTGCCTACGTCACAGATAATTTATCAAAAACCCAACAGATGGCGCCAAAGTACGTGGGCCGCGTAGGGACGTCAGACTTGCATTAATCCAGGAGGCCGAGCGCTAAAGTTAAATTGTAATCTACAAAATGCTTATTTCTCCACTGTCCTAGAAAGAATAAAAGAAATCTGGTTTTCTTTTTCGATATTTTAATTTTTTGCGAACCTTTTAAATTATGTAGTGTTCATAGTACCTATTAAAGTTGTTTAAATGCCTCCATGATAAATAAAATGTTTGCACTATAATAATTACATGAGATTCTAAACGTGTTTGTTTCTCTTAAAATAACGATAGTCTTTAAATTAATTTTGTAATTCTGCAAAATTATTTTATTATGGCTTATTTTGTAATGTTAAACTCTACACTGCAATCAAATTGCAGGATATTAAGTTAAGAATGTTAAGATTAAGTTATGAAAAGTAACCTGTTGCAATCATTTATAACCCTATTAATTTTAATAGTAGTGGATATTACAAAATAGATCCCATTGTACTACAAAGACGAAATTAAGTTCCTATTAATATTAAACTAGATTAAACTAGTCCGTGTTTAATACTAAAAGTTCACTAAATTAAATGCATCATGCTAAATCTCATTTACTATGCCAGTTGGGGAGTTTCAAAACTAAACATAAGCAGTTTGTATGGGAAATCGCGTCTATGCATATTTATTGCTGCTCGCCCTTTAAACATACAGAAATGGTAATTGTTTCAGTTGCTAAGGAAAAATATTGCATCCAAGGCGATTGCAAAACCATTTCTTGGTAATGTTTTTTTTCTCCATGTTACAATTACTTTGACATATCCATTGCAGGTAAGTTGATTTTACTGGTTGTCATGACATTACGGAAGTAAGTGAATTACATGTTATTACAGTAATTTTAGTTTTTAAGTGATCTGAACGGGTTTGAAATCTAAAAACTTGTTAAGCTAAGTAGGGTTAGGATATAACCGTAAATTTAAAAAAAAAATATAATAATGACAATCATTCAAATTTTTTATGGACATGGAGAAAAATATTATAAGCAT
Source organism: Agriotes lineatus (assembly GCA_940337035.1). NCBI lineage: Eukaryota > Metazoa > Arthropoda > Insecta > Coleoptera > Elateridae > Agriotes > Agriotes lineatus. The sequence goes on from CALNHX010011030.1 coordinate 29,404, forward strand.
GCTCGGGAAATAACTATCTACAACCAGTATCAAACTTTGCTAGCCCTCGCTCGCCCGGGCTGGCAAACTCGTTCTCGACTGGTAAAAGCTACTTACTTCCCTTGATGCTTAAATAACTATTAACAACAAGACATTATTTGTAAATATGAAACTATTGAACAATATGATTTGCAAATCTAATAACTGTTTCTCAGTTTTTTAAACCAAATCGCACATGTTTGATGTAAACATGATTGGCTTATTATTGAATTTAACAGGTAGACTTTGACTTGCTAAGCAACATCTCTGTAAAAAGTTTTATTATTAGAATCTTTACTTACCGGGATTGGTAGCTCAGTGGTTAGGCGTCTCTATTACTAATCTAAGGGTGACGAGTTTGATCCCCGGTCCCAATGAGGTGTTCAAACAGAAAAAAATGCAGATGTAAACGTCTACAGCATGGAATCATTCAGAAGTGATGTAAAGCTGTTGCTCCCATGTTACTATGATGTGTAGCATGTAAACGATCGCTTGCTAGGATTGCAAGTTTTTAGTTTCAGCAAAATTCTAAGTAGGACTTTGACCATATGACTACAACAATTGGTGCCTAAGAAACCTGGTATTTCACATGCCTAGGCCTTGTCCATAACAAACAAACAAAATTTTTTCCTGAAATTGTCAAGAAAGCGGGCCATGTCAACACTCAGTTTGATCTTGAAAGTGTCACTTTGCAAGACTAGTCAGTTTTGAGATTTTTGCAAGATTAGTCATTTTTACTTTACATCATCTAGGTGACCGGTCATCTTCACCATGCGCTTTGTTTCTATTTTTAAAGATGACAGAGAGAAAATAAAATCCTCCTTCAAGATTCTTTTTATTTGCAGAAAGTTAGCAGTGTTGTTTTTTGTTAAGACGTCACTATGAGCAAGATGAATGATTTGCTGGCGCGAGGGTTTAAGCGAGCGCCGTTGAAACATGAGTAGCGAGCGGTGCGCTTGGCGACGGCTGGAACCGTGGAGCGGTGTAGATCCGTGCTACCGAAGCCTGCGCGCACTAGCTGTTGCAAAGAGAGATTTCAGAAAAAATGTAATACATTACACAGCATGAAAGTGTCTATGCTTGACTCAGAGGCTTTGAAGAAGTACTCGGACGCTTCGTGTCCTCGTATTCTTCAACAAGCCTCCTCATCTGCAAAGTATCACTTTCATGCCTTGTAATGTAATATACTATGCTTCTATGAATATGTACTCACCAGGTTGTTTTAGATTGACATTTGCACATTATTTTAAAATGACAGACTGAAAATCAGAGTTTTTTTTATAACTATTTCTCCTGCAATATTGATACCATGAACAATTCTATATTTTTAAATAATGGCAGGACTGTAGTTAGGGGGATGCCAGGGGGTACCTGGCACCTCCTGGAAAAATTTGAGGACCTCCTGAAGAACTTTTAACATTAGGACCTTATTAAAACATTTATTTTTTCGTAAATTAGGAGTTTTTTTTATTAATTAGTCAAAACAGCACTATGAACAATCTTTATTCAATAATCAATATTTTGCTCTACTTTGAGAGCTTTTTAAAAGAATTATCAATGTTGCTTAGTTTCAATTATCAAGTAACTAACTAATGTGTATGTATAATCGTTAACCTCTTGTTACCTTAGCGGTGTAGAGGCTGGTGCTTTGTACGCTAACATCTGGCTGTGTAGTGCTCAACCTGCCCTGAGTTACGAGATACAAAGTTGGAGCGTGCCTTTCGTGCTTGCCTAGCAACCATTGTGTGTCAGGTGTGTGTTTTGGTGCGTGTTAACCTTGTTACTCTATCCCTTAGGTCTGTGGTTCTGAGTCTAACTAATGTCCTTCAGCCAATACACTACCTTCACAATTTCATCCTGAAGAAGCTCTCAAAGTATAGCAAAATATTGGTGTTTGAATAAAGAAGATTGTTCATAGTGCTGTTTTGACTAATTAACCCAAAAACAAAACCCCTAAGCTGCGTACCTAACAAGTAGTCAATACTTCTTTTAAATTCTATTTGTAATTTTTCTGCAATTATTAAATTGTACTGGAATTCCCCATGTCTTAAAATTCCCCATCAATGGATAGGTAGAGTGCTTGCCATATCTCAGCGACCCTGCGCAGTGATCAAAATTCTGTAAATATGTCATAAGCAAGGCTACAGACCAACCTGAAAATATCATTGCGATTTTGCTCCGTTTGATATCGTTTGCTATTTTCATACTTATAAGTTAGTTTTTGCGTTCTTTATCTACTTATACTTCCATTTATTATAAAAAACAGTTTTATCAAATAAACACAAAATATTGACACAACCTATTTTAAATTTCGCGCCTGCAAGCTAGCCTGATGTTTTTAGGTTGTACTGAAAACACTATTTGGGCGTCTCGTTCTACAGTTTTCTCCCTTGCTCCACTGCGCATTTGTGGTCGCTGAGATATGGCAAGACCTCTAGTCTGGTAGTGTTCTATACATATATTTGAATTAAAATATTTATAATGTTTATTTTTCATTGTTTTTTTACTTCCCTCGTCTGAAAGATGAAGGAAGTATTGTAATCATGAAAAAATCACCTTCCGAGATTTCTTCAGATCTTTACGTTTCAGGGTCCCTAGATGACGAAAAAGAGGTTTTCTCAATTCCGTCTGTCTGTCTGTTGGCGGTATAACTCAAAAACGATTTGTCTGAGGAAGACCATATTTTGCATACACATTATATATATTGAGATGGTATTTAGCCCGTTACTCAACTCTGCTTGCAGTATAGATAAATAAAGCAAGTCAATAAAGCACAGAGCTGGGGTAAAGCAGGCAACTGCAAGACGTTACATCAGAAATTTTAATTCATAATTACATTGGTAAAGCATTACCGATATTAAATGGAATTACTTCAGAATAAATGGCAATAAGGCAGAGCTCAATTCATAAATTAGAGTCACAGAAATATTAATTAGCATAAAATTTGAGGTTAGTGCATTCGATCAAACAATCGGCGCTAGAGGCCGGGAAATTGTCTGCATACCAAGAATACGAGCTGATCAACCTGAATCCAGTCAGTTTGCATGTCCATCAATAGCCATTTATCCAGGATTTGCATTTCAAAAGCCCAATTTGAGGTTAGGAAAACAATTGCATGTCCGCGTCCCTAAATAAAAACAAAACACCATTAGTGACGCTTAATAAAGCGCGATATTTGAATTACCTGATAATTTGTTCATAGATTTGCTTTTGAATTCACTTGTAAATACACAGAAACGAACCGCACGGAAAATCAATTTTTTGATAGATAAAATTGACAGCGCAGTGAGTTTGCGCGTTGCTGCTTTTCAATTTCACAGCCCAGTGGCGTAACACGGTGTTTAAATATGAACATATTGGTGAACCTAACTTGCAGATTTTGAGTCTACATGCCTACTGAAAGCTAGCCATAAATTATTTCACTTGCAGATGTGCGAATTACTATAAAGGGCAAAACACTACAATCAATGAACCCATTTATACAATTATATAATTACTTTTTTTTGATCAGTCAAAATTTGATTTAAATAGAACATATAGGATATGTGTAGTGAGTTTATTTATTAATTATAATTAATCATCATCATATCTCTTCAATATATACCTGGAATGAAACTGGGAAAATTTCAGACAAATATATACAGGGTGAGCACCTTAAAAAATAAAATTGTGTTTATTTTTCATTCAACTTAGTAATTAATAGATACAAGTAAGAATTTGTACATAGTGCAGGCTTTATTGTTACAAAAAATGGGAGCCAATAGATACAGAATTCGAGAGGTCGGTGCTTCGTGGCGCAGGTAGAAATTGCCCAGTCCCTTACAAATCCCACAAAACGTTGGGGCTGCCTGCCGTTTGAATTTGACCACCGGTCACGTTTTTTTTATTTGAAAATTTATTTAATTTATTAGAAACGTGAAGATATTTTTACTCCTAACTTAATTTAATTTTTAATAGCTATTTATGCAACGCGTGCTAAAAGTCGACGTTTATGCACGAGACATGAAAATTATGAAACGAAGCCGAAGGCTGAGTTTCGTAACATGTCGAGTGCAATAACACTTTTAGCACGAGTTTGCATACAATATTTTATCTACGACCCTAATTTTACTTTTATTAATCCATAAATATCGATTTAACAAAGGTTTGCATCTACGACACTTCTAATTTATGTCATAATAAACAGTAGGCCATGCCGCGCGGGCGAATGTTTGCGAAGCCAGTACTGTCAAGGTCAGTTACGAAATGTAATTATTAATACTCCGCATCTGACTGTATTCATTACATAACGCTTTAATTATTTCAAAAACACTTTACCTGTAACGCAAGAAGCAACTAGAATAACTTTACAACTTCACTTCCAGTTCGAAATTGTAGTTTTATAACCTCACTTCATTTTTAGCGGATGGGCTAAAAGTAAACAGTTGATTTCTTTAACCACGCTAAACTATAAAACGTCACTTTTAGTGAAACAAGCTAGCGCTAAACGGCCTACTTTCAGTAGTGGTTGTAGATAAAATTATTTATTGTCACAATATCGACAAGGGAAGTTCTGGGTAAAGCCTTTTACAGATTTTTTATGTTTGTAATAAACATACAGTGAGAACCAAAATTCTGCCTCTGTAACTTTTGAATTCGTCAAAATATTTTAGTAAAATTTTAGAGTAATAAACTATACCAATTTTAGATGTTTTTAAATTATTTGTGGATAATGAAAAATTTCTGGTGGCCCCTTGGCGCCATATTGTATAATTTTTGTTTATAGAAAGGGGTCATGTAGCACCTCAATTGAAAGGTTTTATTGTGTAGAATACGTCCCCATGATTTCAGAAAATGTTGATAACTTGTCATTTGTCAAAATTGACCAATAAAACTACAGAATTTGATGTTTTTTTGACCAATAAAAAATAGGGACAGGATATATCTTCCTGGAGGGAATTTAAGTGACTATTCAACACTATAATATAATTAAGCCAATCATATTGCAGAGATTTGCTTCTTTCAACCGATAGGAACAGTATATCACTGAATATTGGGCACCGTGCAAAATATTTAAAACAATGTAGTTACTCAAAATTGTAGCCTTAGCAACGTTATTCATTTTAGTGATGTTGCTAGGTTACACGAAGATAAACATAAACAAACTGTGTAAACAAAGTTTGGCTTACGTTAAAAATTTTAAAATGTCACAATTATTACTATGTACTTTAATAACTAGAAAATATATTTTTGTAATTAATTATATTAATTGTTGGGTTATTTTTTCAGTTAAGTTAATAGCTATATACTAATATTGTAAATAGTCATCCCAAATACCGTTCGAAGTGGATCTATTTTTTAAATATTTTGCCATTTCCATGTAAATGATTGCGTTTAAATTTCACGAAACAAAATAACATCAAAAATGTCACTCGCCTAATGAAAACGGCAAAATATTTGTTAAGAATATATCTACTGCTTGTGGTATTACCCTTGAATATTTTAAACAAATGTAGTTTTTATTAGAAAAAATTAAATTTTTGTTCTCTGTTACTATAGAAATTGTGTGGCTTATTACTAGATTTATAGAAAGATGATTTGATTCATTGAATAGCCCCTCGAATACCATTCTCAGTCAAAGTTACGTAGATTATTTTTGCAGAGGTATCACTACTCTTGTTCATTTTACTTTGGTATTAAAGCCCAATGCACATTAGTGGTACCACAAAGATAGTCGATATATCTTTGACTATAGAGATGGTCGGTATTTAACGTAACAGTTACAATAACAACGTTCCAAACATGTAACTTATTACTGCAGTAATAGGTACAGAATTAAGGCTGTTATTTTTGTAACAGGATCTCGGAACTCGATTATCGGGAAATGCAGTATTATTTGCATTAGTTTCATCAAAATCATGTTCCG